>CAUZLF010000660.1:0-74405 GCA_963580285.1 Lucinisca nassula
GAGCGCGTTGCGAAAAATGTATTCTTGCACACCAGATAAGGAAATCCGTGGTTTTAACCTGGGATAGAAATTCTGTTCTATCCCTGATGTTCTTACCCAATATCGTATATTCTCGCGTGTTTGATTAATGCACTGGTTGAATACGACCTCATATGAGCCATCGTTAAGGTTGATGTCACAGCACGTTACGTGACGTCACTTAACATTCCTATAGTGTCATCATAATATGGCGGACGTCGGTAACCGAAGTGACTGCAGCATTAAAAATCCGCGCTTAGAAATGGAAGGTGTGCAAGAAAAAAAATCATATATGGGTGTGAGGGGTGGATAGTAAAATCCGTCCCTCGGGATCACTGTCCGGCATCACTCGGCAAGCCTCGTGATGCCGGACAGTGTCCCTCGCGACGGATTTTTTCCATCCACCCCTCACACACATATAAGATTCTTATATTCTTGCACACCAGATAAGGAAATCCCAGACAACCCTGGAATAGATATTCTTATCCTACCCAGGTTATCCTACGCAGGGATGGGATAAGAATCGAGAATTTTCACGTGTTTGATGTGCACTGGTGGAATATGACGTCATATACAACGTCGTTAAGTTTGACGTCACTGCACGTATAGTGTCGTCAAAAACGCCGCCGGATTCCTGTCAACAAAATATCGCGAAGTGACTGTATTAGATATAAAAAAATACTTTCTCAGAAATGAAAAAGTATGCAAAATTAAGTCGCTTACACTGGTTTGAGAAGTAGACAGAAAAATCCGTTCCTTTGGATCACTGTCCGGCATCACTCGGCAAGCCTCGTGATGCCGGACAGTGACCCTCGGGACGAAGTTTTCTTTACACCCCTCACACGGATGTAAGATTCTTATATTACACACACGGTCAACGATGGTTCTGGCCCCGCCCATCGGGGCTTGAAGAATTTGATGGGCTCCATGATACTTCCCCGTAGAGGATTAGAGGATCTAAGCTTGCCCAGGCAAAGCAGCGCGAGTCGGACCGTCCATGCTTATAAACCCTATTGGTTTTATTGGGCGACAGGGCTTGAGATGTCATTTAATCTCAATGTCGGGTAAAGGTCCCACAAAATTGGAAGCAACGTCTCCAAAATGACCTATCCAGTGTTTACGGGGACGTTAAACCTCAAGTCAAACAAATAAACAAATCAAAGAAATTCTTTCCATAAAGTAGTTACTAAACCTAAAAATATACTTAAATATTTACGTAAATATTTAAGGTTTCTTATGTAGGTACTGACTTTACCTTTGACATTGACGCATGCATATATTGTAAATAATGGCAAACGTTCTTGATGTCATTCGCTTGAGTGTGGCGCAAAACGAAAGCTTTCTGCAAATCCGCTTGAAAATCGTTCAGAATCGGAAAATCCCAGCTAGCCAGCGTCGGGCCGACCACGATACGACCAGCTAGCCAGCGTGGGGCCGACCACGATACGACGTTACAACGATCGATGCTGGCTCGGTATTCTTTGCTGGCTGGGATCGGACCGAAATCGCTCCATATCTAATACCATCTTGTACATTGAATCTTTGGTTCGGTCACGAAACGAAGCATGGCAGTAACAACGCTTCTGCAAGTTCTCTTGGCGCTGAGGTTTTCTGCTTTACTTGGGCATATTTTTCCCTGGTTGGAGATTCCCTGGGTGTGTCAACATTACGAAACCACGTCTATACAAATACATTGTAAACTTTACCGCCGAAAAAAAAAATAAAAAAAATAAAACAATAAATTGGAAAACTGTGATATTTTTCTTATTTCGCTCAACAAATAGATTGTGGGTACTCGTTAGAATCGAGGCAGTTCTAACGAGTACCCACAGTCTATATTTTAGAGCACAAATAAGATTTACCTCTGTAAACCCCAGAAACCAGGGATCGCAGGATCGATCCCGGGCTTCTCCAGACTTTCGGATGAGTCTTTAAACCGAGGTCCCGTCTCCGTATGACCTTAGCTGTTGGTGGGACGTAAAACTTAAACTCACTCACTCACTGTAAACCCCAGTTTTACTATATAAAAGTGGGGTTCACGGGGGTCCAAATGATAGAGGTGTGTTTACGTGATGAAGCGTGCTACGAATAGAGCGGTGTTTAGCGTTTCCCAGGCACTTCGATCTATCACGAGTAGATTCATTTGCTTCCACAGAGGGAGACCAGCATCATCTGTAAATGCTTCATTTTATAACACTGCTGTTAAGTTGGTGTAGGAAGGTTCTCAATATTTAGCAAGAGAAGGATAATTTCATCGGTGCGTAACACTTTTTCTGTAATCGGGAAACTGACTGTGGCTTATCGGGCCCATGTTCCTACGCTTATGCATACACTTTTACTTTTATGTGTACAATGTTGACACCAAAGCATTCCTTGGAGATAAACGATTTAACGACGGGTCATTTTGAGTAATCTCCCAGAGAAAGGGAGAAAAGAGATAGAAGAGCTAGTAGATGTGTCGAGTGAGTGAGTGTTTGAGTTTTACGTCCCACCAACAGCTAAGGTCATACAGAGACGGGACCTCGGTTTAAAGACTCATCCGAAAGTCTGGAGAAGCCCGGGATCGATCCTGCGATCCCTGGTTTACAAGGCGTGTAGCGTAACCACTACACCACGGATGCTTTTCTACAATGTAGATGTGACGAAAGTGAGAGACAGAGGAGTAAGAGAAAAATAAATAGAAGTGTAGAATCAGAAGAAATAACCCCCCACCCCTCACACATTTACCCTTACTTGCTGTAAGGACGGCAGGCCTTGCACAACCTACGGTAAACAAATATCAGTTGAAGGCCCCAGTTTCGCAGGATATACGCCTCCATTACCTCGCCCTCTCCTTGAAGATAATACAGTAAAAATCCTATAATAAGACCACTTCTGGGACTGTTCAAAAGTGGTCTTTAAGACCACCTTTTAACAGCCCCAGAGGTGGTCTTTGATCAGAGGAAACTTTGTGCAGAAAAGACAAAGAAAGAACAACTGAGATCTGAATAAGCTTTTTATAGCAGAATTAGTCTTAATTTTTGGTGGTCTTAATAGCGGAATTTCACTTTAATTATATTTACATTTCCAGTGTAAAACTTCATGTAAACCTACAGAAAACAATGTAGTTCATACTTCCATGAACGCATCGAGTCAAATGATTTTCAGTGACGTCAAGTGACGTCATGGTTCTCTATGGGCTTTGGTGGCGTCAACGCTGTTCCGCTCTTTGTAGAAAAAACAGCGTGTAAATGTTTTACAGATTTTAAAGTTTACCATATAAACATTTTTTTCACCTAGTGATGAGGGGCAGAGAATGTAAATATAATCAAAGTACTGAAAGTCAAAGTACTGAAAGTACTGAGGAAAGTTGATGTATGAGGAATAATTAATATGATAACAATGTCAGTAGTAGATCAAGCAGTTATCTAGATATTTTGTTGAGAAGGTACCAGAGGGTTAAAAATACGACGAAGAAAAAAAAATGATTCATCAATTGTTTAGAGTGTAACGACAGGTCAACCCTTGTGGATCATTTTTCTCTTCTCCAAGAGAAAGGGAGAAAAGAGACAGAAGAGATAGTAGAGGAGATGAAAGTGAGGGACAGAGTAGAAAGAAGAAAATGAATGCAAAATTAATTTTCAAGAGTTCCTTTTGAATATTTTATGCAGCGAACGAACAGCGGAAGTGGAGTAACGCGGCCCAGTACCGAAAGTAGAAATGTGTTGACATAGAAACTTGATTTTAAAAATCAACTTTCAAAAAGTAAACTTAATTTTTCTGCTTTTCATGAAAGTATGAACGACAACGGGTCCCTAGCAAAGTTTACATGAAGTCCTTCGAGGTTCATTTACTTTGCACGCGACCCACTACGTTCATACCTTCATAAACAGCAGAAAAACAAAATTCATTTCTTAAATATCATTTGTCACATGGCGCCGTGGTATCCATTGGATAACGTCGCGTCACTAACATCGAATGGCCACACATGTAAGCAATACTTTGGGGGAACAAGTGAGGTCATGACGATGTCCATGTCAATGATTTCTTTTAAGCTTTTCAATGAAATATAGAGATTTCTTAGTGAAATCGAATCGCTATAAAGACTGTTTTAAGTAGTGAAGATACGATGCACCATCGAAACAACAACAACAACAACAAAAAACAACAACAACAACAACCAAAATACAAAAAAAAAAAAAAAAAACGTTTATCATCTGTTTATTCGACGTCTAACGTAATTAACTATTTTGGTACCAAATGGAATCTTCCTCTTTATATAAAGCAGGAGTCCATTTCAAAATTTAGGGGTGTTAGGAAGACTGGAATCAGTCCAAAAGTTAAACCAATATCTTCTCCTTTGAATTAGCAATGAATTTATATTTTTCTCCTCCCTAATACTTTCTGCATCTCCAAAACATTCATTTGGTGCTATGGGATGGAAGTCATTGCTTTTGAGCTGGGTTAAAATTAATAAGCATGTTCTTTTAAGTGAAATGATTAAATGAATGGACTGTTTCCAGTCTAGGGTGTCAGGTTGTGTTTTTCTTCAAAATTCGGAAAATGACTGAACATTTTGCAAACGGTGTAGGCCCTGATCAGACGCCGCGTTCTGTGGCGTCTGATCTGGGCCTGTGCTGTTTGCTAATTACCCGTTTTAGGGTTTCTGGTACAAAATGGGTTAATGCATGTCTGAAATTAGGCTATGTCACGCACGTTGACAGAGCTGACGTCTACGTAAATAACGAAATTAACGCTAGACGAGTATAGCAACTGTGGAAATCGTTTGAATGCAAACAAGTGAACCCGGCATTTGATAAACTGACGTTCAAAGCAATTTTTCAGGTGAAAGCTAACATCTACTATTATACCCTATAAGTCCGCTGACCACCTATAAATCGACGCGAAATTGCCATGGAAAAAGTACAGTCAATAAATGCAGTTTAAAGCATTTTTGAAACAGAATTTTGATTTGTTTTTCAGTGTACGACCGATTTTTATGTCACTCATGAACACCAAAACTCGTCTGTTCGCCAATCGTGAAAATGCCTGTTTTTGTCGGTGGAATAAAAAGTACGGAACCCGGGAAGGGACATGATTTTTTATTTTTATTATGTTGTGCGAACAAGATAATATCTTGAGCGGACAAGATATTATCTTGTTCGGACAAGATATTATGTTGTGCGGACAAGATATTATCTTGTGCGGACAAGATATTATCTTGTCCGAACAAGATAATATCTTTTCCGCACAGCATAGATCTTCTGCGGACAAGATAATATCTTGTGCGCACAAGATAATATCTTGTCTGAACAAGATATTATTATTTTGTTCGCACAACTTAATATCTTGTCCGCACATGATAATATGTTGTGCGAACAAGATAATATCTTTTCCGCACAAGATAATATCTTGTTCGCACAACTTCCAAAGCTCTATGTTGTGCAAACAAGATGATATGTTGTGCGCACAAGATAATATCTTGTCTGAACAAGATATTATCGTGTTCGCACAACTTTATATCTTGCCGGCACAAGATAATATGTTGTGCGAATAAGATAATATCTTGTCCGCACAAGATATTAAGTTGTGCAAACAAGATATTATCTTGTCCGCACAAGATAATATGTTGTCCGCACAACATAAATTATGTTGTCCGCACAAGATAATATCTTGTCTGCACATCATATTATCTTGGTCGCACAACTTAATATCTTGTTCGTACAACATATTAGAAACAAGAGGGCCATGATGGCCCTGGATCGCTCACCTGATCCATAGTGTAACAAGTGGGCCCCAGAGAGGGCCATTATTGGCCCCAGGGCTTTAATGTACATAATGTTGAGGGAGGTCTTAAAGGTGAAGCTTCATACCAAACATCAACAAAGGCTAAAATTTGAACAATCTTGTCAAAGGTCCACTAGATGAAGCTACACATCAAATATCAAAGACCTGGGCCTAGCGGTTTCAGAGAAGAAGATTTTTAAAGATTTTCCCTATATAAGCCTATGTAAAATCAAAGGGCCCCGGGACAGGGGCATTTTTTGCCCCAGCACTATAGTTTGAACAATCTTGGTAGGGGTCCACTAGATGAAGCTTCATACCAAATATCAAAGTTCTGGGCCTTGTGGTTTCAGAGAAGAAGATTTTTAAAGATTTTCCCTATATAAGCCTATGTAAAACCAAAGGGCCCCGTGGCAGGGGGGGATTTTTTGTCCCAGCACTATAATTTGAACAATCTTGGTAGGGGTCCACTAGACGAAGCTTCATACCAAATATCAAAGTCCTGGGCCTTGTGGTTTCAGAGAAGAAGATTTTTAAAGATTTTCCCTATATAAGCCTATGTAAAATCAAAGGGCCCCGGGACAGGGGCATTTTTTGCCCCAGCACTATAGTTTGAACAATCTTGGTAGGGGTCCACTAGATGAAGCTTCATACCAAATATCAAAGTTCTGGGCCTTGTGGTTTCAGAGAAGAAGATTTTTAAAGATTTTCCCTATATAAGCCTATGTAAAACCAAAGGGCCCCGTGGCAGGGGGGGATTTTTTGTCCCAGCACTATAATTTGAACAATCTTGGTAGGGGTCCACTAGACGAAGCTTCATACCAAATATCAAAGTCCTGGGCCTTGTGGTTTCAGAGAAGAAGATTTTTAAAGATTTTCCCTATATAAGCCTATGTAAAACCAAAGGGCCCCGGGGCAGGGGCATTTTTGGCCCCAGCACTAAAATTGGAACAATCTTGGTAGGGGTCCACTAGATGAAGCTTCATACCAAATATCAAAGTCCTGGGCCTTGTGGTTTTAGAGAAGAAAATTTTTAAAGATTTTCCCTATATAAGCCTATGTAAAACCAAAGGGCCCCGTGGCGGGGGCATTTTTGGCCCCAGCACTATAATTTGAACAATCTTGGTAGGGGTCCACTAGATGAAGCTTCATACCAAATATATAAGACCTGGGCCTTGTGGTTTCAGAGAAGAAGATTTTTAAAAATTTTCCCTATATAAGCCAATGTAAAAGCAAAGGGCCCCGTGGCGGGGGCATTTTTGTCCCAGCACTAAAATTTGAACAATCTTGGTAGGGGTCCACTAGATGAAGCTTCATACCAAATATCAAAGTCCTGGGCCTTGTGGTTTCAGAAAAGAAAATTTTTAAAGATTTTCCCTATATAAGCCCATGTAAAACCAAAGGGCCCCGTGGCGGGGGCATTTTTTGTCCCAGCACTAAAATTTGAACAATCTTGGTAGGGGTCCACTAGATGAAGCTTCATACCAAATATCAAAGACCTGGGCCTTGTGGTTTCAGAGAAGAAGATTTTTTAAGATTTTCCCTATATAAGCCTATGTAAAACCAAAGGGCCCCGGGGCGGGGGCATTTTTGGCCCCAGCACTGTAATTTGAACAATCTTGGTAGGGGTCAACTAGATGAAGCTTCATACCAAATATCAAAGACCTGGGCCTTGTGGTTTCAGAGAAGAAGATTTTTAAAGATTTTCCCTATATAAGCCAATGTAAAACCAAAGGGCCCTGTGGCGGGGGCATTTTTTGTCCCAGCACTATAATTTGAACAATCTTGGTAGGGGTCCACTAGATGAAGCTTCATACCAAATATCAAAGTCCTGGGCCTTGTGGTTTCAGAGTAGAAGATTTTTGAAGATTTTCCCTATATAAGCCTATGTAAAACCAAAGGGCCCTGGGGCGGGGGCATTTTTGGCCCCAGCACTATAATTTGAACAATCTTGGTAGGGGTCCACTAGATGAAGCTTCATACCAAATATCAAAGACCTGGGCCTTGTGGTTTCAGAGAAGAAGATTTTTAAAGATTTTCCCTATATAAGCCAATGTAAAACCAAAGGGCCCCGTGGCGGGGGCATTTTTCGTCCCAGCACTCAAATTTGAACAATCTTGGTAGGGGTCCACTAGATGAAGCTTCATACCAAATATCAAAGTCCTGGGCCTTGTGGTTTCAGAGAAGAAGATTTTTAAAGATTTTCCCTATATAAGCCTATGTAAAACCAAAGGGCCCCCGTGCGGGGGCATTTTTGGCCCCAGCACTATAATTTGAACAATCTTGGTAGGGGTCCACTAGATGAAGCTTCATACCAAATAACAAAGACCTGGGCCTTGTGGTTTCAGAGAAGAAGATTTTTTAAGTTTTTGGTGAAAAAAATCTGTTTTTGGCTCCTGTGACCTAGATGTGCAACGGACCGGAACCATTTGACCCATATTCAAACTTGACCGAGATATTGTCATGATGATCATTCTGAGCAAGTTTGATTAAGATTGGACCAAAATTGTGGCCCCTAGGGTGTTCACAAGGTTTTTATATGATTTGACCCGCTGACCTACTTTTTAACCCGATATGACCCATATTCGAACTGGACTGAAATATTGTCACAATGGTCATTCTGAGCAAGTTTCATGATAATTGGACCAAAACAGTGGCCTTCAGAGTGTTCACAAGGTTTTTCTATGATTTGACCTACTGACCTACTTTTTGACCGGACATGACCCATATTTGAACTTGACCAAGATATTGTCATGATGATCATTCTGAGCAAGTTTGATTATGATTGGACCAAAATTGTGGCCTCTAGGGTGTTCACAAGGTTTTTCTATGATTTGACCCGCTGACCTACTTTTTAAGCCGACATGATCCATATTCAAACTTCACTAAAATATTGTCACAATGATCATTCTGAGCAAGTTTGATGATGATTGGACCAAAATTGTGGCCTCTCGAGTGTTCACAAGGTTTTTCTATGATTTGACCTACTGACCTACTTTTTTACCCGACATGACCCAAATTCGAACTTGACCGAGATATTGTCATGATTATCATTCTGAGCAAGTTTGATGATAATTGGACCAAAACTGTGGCCTCTAGTGTGTTCACAAGAAAAAGTTTACGCACGGACGACGCACGACGGACGACGGACGACGGACGACGCACGACGCACGACGACGCCGGACATCTTACTGTCACAAAAGCTCACCATGACCTTCGGTCAGGTGAGCTAAAAATATGTCCCTTCCCGGGTTCCGTAAAAAATCGATCGTACACTGAAAAAGTCAAATTTCCTCTATGTATTTTGTTGCTCAAAATGTCAACGTAAAGGCGATAAAATCACATTTAATACACACATGTATCTATTTATCTTCCAATTGGGGCTTGAAGAAACAGATGGGCTGCATGATGCTTCCACGCAGAGCTGAAACCGACACGCACACGAGTACTGGTAAACCGCTTAGAGGATCTAAGCCTGCCCAGGCAAAGCGGTGCTGCTTGTCGTCCCTTCCATGCTTATAAACCCTATTGGTTTCATTGCCGGTAGGGCTTCAGATGTCATTTCATCTCAATGTCGGGTAAATGTCCCACAAAATTGGAAGCAACGTCTCCAAAATGACCTTTACAGTGTTGACGGGGACGTAAAACTTCAAATCAAACAAACAAACAATACGTCTTAACCCCCGAGGGGGACATTATACTGGTTCCGGGGAACCAATTGTTGAAGGGGGTTAGCTGAAGTAAAAGTAAAGAAAAGTCGGTGAAATGAGTTTGCACACTGCGAAAAAGAGTTGTAAATAAAGTTAAAAAAGGTAAAATCAGGATTGGAATTTTAGGGAGAAACATGAACCACCAGCATTTCTGAACTGCGCAAGGGCGGGAATGTAAGAATCTGATATGGGGTTCTGTTGTAGATGAGCGTTTCCAACCCGAGGGATGACCGTGCTGAGCGGAACCGAGGCTACGCCGAGGTTCCGCTCAACACGGTCATCCCGAGGGTTGGAAACGCCCATCTACAACCGAACCCCATATTGGATTCTTTTTCTTGCACAACACCTCCCAAACATTTCCTTTTTATTCTGTAGCAAATAGCAGAACTACAGACAGTATTTCTTATTGTTTCATATTACAATCCTGTATTCAGTGTCCTTTAACAATAAATGAGTCAAATAATTATCATTCTTATTTTGTTTTTTTTTCTTCCCGGTTAGTTTTGACAGCTCGCACATGTATATTGTTTACAAAATAAAAGTATAGTGCGGAAGTAGTTCCGGCAGTTGAATAGAATTGAAGCGTATTTATGTTAGTTGCCTGGGTCGGAACACCAGGGTCAGAACATAAATTTCTATCCAAGGGTAAAATCACGGATGTCCTTGTCTGTGCAAGAAGGATAACTATATATGGGTTGGTAGTGCATTCCAGTGAATGATGGTCCAAGGAAAAAACATGTTCTTGTGATAATCGGTTCTGGTGAAGATATGTCTATATGCAAAAGCGTGATTATGTTACTTTCCAAACCAGAGGATCAATGGCCTGAATACTGAATGTTTATGGAGCCGTTTAATTTCTGGTATAGCCCCCGCCCATCGGGGCTTGAAGAAATAGATGGGCTGGATGATGCTTCCAAACAGAGCTGAAACCGACCCGCACACGAGTACTGGTAAAACACTTAGAGGATCTAAGCCTGCCCAGGTAATGCGGTGCGCGTCGGCCCGTCCATGCTTATAAACCCTATTGATTTCATTGGACGGCAGGTCCACAAAAAAGTCACACAAAATTGGAAGCAACGTCCCCAGAATGACCTTTACAGTGTTGACGGGGGCGTTAAACTTCAAATCAAACGAACAAAAACAAAATTTCTTGGAAGATTTTTTGAAAAGGGTAGTTTCATCCACTCACTTAGCGAACTGCATCCACCACTTCAGATCACAGGCTGCAATAGTTTCCGAAAATTATGTAGTTTTGACATTTTTACAGATATTAAGTCTATGTTAGCAAATTTGACCTTGGCATGTAATAGGTCAAGGTCATCCGAGGATAATCATTTGAACAAACAATGATGGGCAAGAGTCCCCAATTTCATGACTATTGGCCTATTGGTTCCGGAGAAGATTTTAAAAGTTTTTTTTTACCTTATACAGACATGACGACCATCTTCGTCATGTAACCAAACACACATTAATTAATTTTCTGTTCCTTGTTCCTTAAGCTTTTCTTATGAAATTTGGTTACAAATGGCACAGTGGTTTCTGTGGAAAACAAGTTTCAATTTCAATATCAAAATGACCTTTGGTCGGGGTCAAGGAATGACCTTGACCTTGAATACTCATGTAGTGGCATCCCCTCATTTAGCTATCTCATGTTATGAGTGTCAACAGTGGTTCCACATTCAATGCCAAGACATAGGCTTGGATACATACCAAAGTTACCAGGCCGATGATGTGTCCTTTGCGCGGTCATGTTAGAGGTGCGATCTGCCAAATCTCTCTTCAGTAAGCACGAAAACACACCTATATAATTGTGACCCACTTGAAAAAACAGAAGTGGAATCGATACAATTAACCCACAGCTCCGATCAGTAACACTTTTATTTAGTAAAACTGGGGCTTACAGGGGTAAGCCTTATTTTTCTAATTTCTCCTCTTAAATATTGATTGTGGGTACTCGTGAGAACCACCTCGGCGAGGCGGTTCTGACGAGTACTCACAAGCTAAAGTTTGAGCAGAAATAAGAAAAATATCACACATTTTCATCTTAAATTTTTTTCGGCGGTATAGTTTATAATGAATTTATATAGGCGTGTTTCCATCGCTGCATTCTTTTCACTATGAAAATAACTTCAGTGCCCTAAGCCCAGACATGGAAAGCACTCACTCTACCAACAACCCCCTCCCCTCCAGAACTCAGCAGTCAAGACGTACAAAAATTCAAGATCTGGTAATTCTGAATACAAAGTTTCAGTCTGTTAAGAATACAACATCGGAACTTTACGTTTTATTGGAAACTGGAATCATGTTTTTTTAATTGTGTCAATAAAATTGTCATAAATCAAGTCATTTCGCATTGACCCAGTTACAGGTCCTCGGTCAGCTGTATTGGCCCTTGGCCTTCGGCCTCGGGCCAATGCAGCAGACCTCGGACCTGTACCTGGGCCAATACGAAATGACTTAAATAATAACATTATATTATAACAGCGAGATCATTCCGAAATATCGTGGGTATAATACGGCCGCACAACCGGTACTGGTGGGGGGTTCATTTTGGTAAAAGATAGGATCTTGGCGTCCGAACAGAATCACTGTCAAACCAACTGCGAGATAGTTTGGGTAAGGGTAGATATTGTAAGTTCCAGACCACTCTGTATTGCCTCTTATTACCGGCCACGTGAGTATGATGAACTCAGCTGAACGAGCTTAGGAGTTCCCTAGCCATAGCTAGTCAGGAAAGGGGTAATATGTGGGTCTTAGGAGACATGAACTTCCCAAAGCTGTCTCGGGATGAAGAGGATGTTCCTACTATAATGCCTGTAGTTGTCCAGGATTATATGAGGAATTTATAGATATTCCGAATGAATAAATTCTGAAAAGAGCCTCCTTCAAGTTGTCAGAGAAGCCACTACATGCGGCAATATCTAAGATCTCTTCCTAAATTCCATCGGCACGCTCGTTAATTATGCCAATATACTGCCTGGTTTGCCAGATGGCATTCTGTTTAATTACTTTATGCTTAATGCTGACCACAGACCTTACTATGTCATGCTGTTTAATTACTTTATGCTTAATGCTGACTACAGACTTTAACCATAGTGCAGTTTATATTTTACTTTTGATCCTTTGAGATCAACGTGAATATTCTGAAAAAATCAGAAATAAATTATTGGTTTAGACTCATATTCTAGACAGGTTTTTAATTATTTGGACCCCATTTTGATTTATATCAGTTTTTGAATCGACTGCCAGTTCGAAATTCGCAAATTTGTAGTAGTTGTCCTCTGGCTTTCGTTGCCGGATCATCTCAGGGTCACTGATGAGGCTTTATTAGCCGAAACTACGTAGTATGGCCCATCTTCTTTCTTATGAATGTTTTCATTGCTCTTAAAGGAACTCATTTTTGATTTTTATTTGTCTTCACTGCAGCTGGTGTTGTGCCGTGTGGCGGCCGTAAAACGTCTCCCCGTACATCAACCATAGTGCAGTTTATATTTTACTTTTGATCCTTTGAGTTCAACGTGAATATTCTGAAAAAATCAGAAATAAATTATTGGTTTAGACTCATATTCTAGACAGGTTTTTAATTATTTGGACCCCATTTTGATTTATATCAGTCTTTGAATCGACTGCCAGTTCGAAATTCGCAAATTTGTAGTATTTTTCCTCTGGCTTTCGTTGCCGGATCATCTCAGGGTCACTGATGAGGCTTTATTAGCCGAAACTACGTAGTATGGCTCATCTTCTTTCTTATGAATGTTTTCATTGCTCTTAATGGAACTCATTTTTGATTTTTATTTACTATGTCATGATCTAAGATCATGACATAGTAAAGTCTGCTGTTAGCATTAAGCATAAAGTAATTAAACAGAATCTACAAACTTTACTATGTCTTAATCTCAGATCATGACGTAGTAAAGTCTGAAGTCAGCATTAGGCATAAAGTAATTAAACAGAATGCAAGTAAAATCTATCTTTATAGGAGAGCTAGCTGGGAGTCTTTTATACAGTATGTGGTTTCGTTTAGTACCTCATTCATGCCCGAAATGAAAAACAGAATTGTTGATGAGGCTTGGACTGAATTAAAAATGCCACTCATGAGGAAATCAATATATTCATCCCTTCCAAGCTACTAGGTTAAAAAAAGCATCTGCAATAGGTCCTTCAAAAAGTTTTATTTCCTAAACGCTCCATTTAATATGGTTTCCCTATTGCAGGCCCTCAACATACATGTACCCCCTCCCCTCTGCCGAAACGCATTTTTGTAACCTTCGGATCCAATTTCTGAAAGTTGAATGGTAGTCTTCTTTGGGTACCTGTTGGAGGCACTGATAAATCGCGCTGCCAAGTGCACTTCTGGACTTATATTCTTTCCAGAAAACATTTTCTTGAGCCTTCGAAACAAGAAAAAGTCGCATGGGCTCAGGTCAGGAAAATAGTGAGGATGATTTACAACCTCGACCTTTTCAGCAGCGAAATACGACCTCACAACCTCAGACTTGTGAGGGGAGGCATTGTCTTGGATCAGGTGCACTCCTGACCAACCTTTGCTTGGACGCTTCTTATTTAGAACGTCTTGACTTTCCTTAGTACAGCGTTCTTATAGAATCGCCCAGTGACAGTATGACCAGAAGGAAAAGCCACTTGAACCACTGGCGGACTGAACAAAATATTTGTCTTAATCGCGACGGAAGTAAGGGCGAGGATTGTGGTCACGTAACATCGATTTAAGCCCCCCCCCCCCCCCCCCAGTGGAATTCGTTTCCGCTGAACGTTCCAGGGCGGTTCTTCTGCCGCGGTAGATTTTTGTTATGGTTTGTCTTTGGGTGTGTATCGCTTATATTATTTTATTTTGGATAGCCTATTGGCCATTTTGTGGGAAAGTATCTGTCCTTTTGGCTTTCCGTTGTTGATGGTTCCATTAGTGTCTGTTGTTTCATGTTTGTGTTTCTTTCCCTTTGGTGTCTCGGATGGGAGCTGTAGCTTAATTGTATCGATTCCTGATCATTGCCTCCACTTCTACTTTGCATACATTATCTTCTTGGAGCTGATGGTTCTCTTGGCAATACGGGGCGCTTTTGATCTTTGTGCTTCCACTGTTTGTTATCAGCTCTTCTCTGTGGCTCAAACATGTGAATCCCAGGTTTCGTCACCTGTTTGCAAGTTAGAAATAACTCGGGTGTCACGGATTTTGTATTTTTTTTCAGGCGCTGTTGAGCGCATTTAAGGCGTTGCTTCTTTTGCTCTCCAGTGAGCAAATGGGACACTAGCGCAAATCTTTCTCAAGCCCAAGTACGTTGTCAGAATGGAATGCACGATGTCTTCTGATATGCCAGTGCATTTAGCTATCTCTTTCACTGACAGTCGTGCATCTTCTTCGATCGCTGCCTTTACAGCGATGGTTGCCTTGGTGATGGAGATCTTGGGCCTACCAAAACGGGCATCATCTTTGGCCGATGATTTACCAGCTTTAAATGCTTTGACCCACCGGTAAACGGTGCGCTTTGAAATGGCAAGAGGTTCATGTATGCCACACAATTCATCAAATATCTGGCTTGAACCTATGCCAAGCCTCACACGGCGTTTAATGTAGTTGCGACTTTCAGCCTTTCTGTCCATTTTACAAAGTAACTCGTAAATTGGCCAGTGTATATGACTGCATGGATTTCAGTTTGACATATCTCTTTCATTATAAAAGCAATTTGCACGAAATAAACGGTTATGTGTAGCTATTTGAAAGGCCATTAAACTACAATGAAGCGTTATCAGAAATACATAGTGTCGGGTAGGCAAAAGTTTCTCAGAATCAAGAGACAGTTGTTAGGCCTCAACTTGAATACAGCTCCACTCTGTGTGGAGCCCACACACACAATTTTATACCCGCAAAATTGATATGGTGCAGCGCAGAGCTACCCGTTGGACTTTGAACAGATATTCCACTTACGACAGCGTAATCGAAATGCAGTCACAACTATGCTGGAGAGCTCTGAACCAGAGGCGAGCTGATGAACGTCTCTGCATGTTATACAAAATTATGAATGGTCTTGTTGTATGGGGCCTCGTTTTACTATTTAATCCGTATTTATAGATATCCATAACTCGAATTATGGATATCCATAATTCGATTTATGGATAACCATACATCAGCCGAATAATGGATATCCATAATTCGAATTATGGATATCCATGATTCGATTAATGGATATCATTAATTCAGATCGATTTATGGATATCCATGATTCGATTTATGGATATCCATAATTCGAATTATGGATATCCTTAATTCGATTTATGGATATCCATTATTCCTCTGATTTATGGATATCCATAATTCGAATTATTGATATCCATAATTCGATTTATGGATATCCATAATTCAGATGGATTTATGGATATCCATAATTCGAATTATGGATATCCATAAATCACCGCCAAAGCTTTTAGTTTAATGATTTCTCCCTAAAACACGTGACTGTTTATTGTAAAAATCTTCAAAATCTTCAAGGTCTTCATCATCGCTGGACGATGATGGCCGGTCAAATGGACCTATCTGTCGTGCAGCCTTTTCAGCCCGTAAGGTTTCCAAAGCAACGGGCGGTATACGCTGAATGCCCGCCATGTGTGCAGTTAAATATCGGAACCAGCCGTTAGATCTGGAAATTCCGGCCACGCATCCGGTACCTCTGGAATCACCTCTATGAGGACTGCGCACCTAATCGGACGCAAGAATATAATGATCCAAACAGGCAATCCGTGCATGCTTTCTGGAGAGAAATTTACATGGTCGTTATATATAGTATTAACATATATCCATATAATTCTCTACTTGACGGCCCCCGCCCATCGGGGCTTGAAGAAATAGATGGGCTGCATTATGCTTCCACGCAGAGCTGAAACCGACCAGCACACGAGCACTGGTAAACCGCTTAGAGGATCTAAGCCTGCCCAGGCAGAGCGGTACGAGTCGGCCCGTCCATATTAATAAACCTTATTGGTTCATTCGGCGGCAGGGCTTGAGATGTCATTTCATCTCAAGGTCGGGGAAAAGTCCCACAAAATTGGAAGCAACGTCTCCAAAATGACCTCACAGTGTTGACGGGGACGTTAAACCTCAAATCAAACAAACAAATACTCTACTTGAGATGTATGAAGTACCAGGCAGATTCAGATATATTTCCTGGCCCCCGCCCATTGGTGCTTGGAGAAATAGATTTGGCTGCATGAGCTGAGAGTACTGGTAAGCCGTTTAGAAGGTCTAAGTCTGTCCAAACAAAGTCGTGCGAGTCAATGGTCGACAGGGATTGAGATGTTTGTTTGTTTGTTTGTAGCACTGTCATCACTAATTTAGGTCACTTTTGAGCCGGTCAGTTTACCTATCCACACTTTTCCAGGGCAGGCTTAATATACGTAAGCAGTTACCCAGTACAGTGAACATACTTTCGCCAGAAACTGACAGCTGCCCTTCTTGAATCAGCGGAAGGGAGAGAATGACCGTAGAAAAAATTTCATGATCAATCTCCACGAAAGAATGTTGCCGACCCTGGCAGGTATCGAACCCGCTTCCTCCGGATCATCAGTCAGACGCGCATCCGACTGAGCTACCGAAGCCGGCGGGATTGAGATGTCAATTAATCTCAATGAAGGCTTAATGACCAACATAATTGGAAGCAACGTCTCCAAAATGACCTAAATAATATTCAAGGGGACGCTAAACCTCAAATGAAACAAAACATATCTCTCCCACACCATAGGCCACCACTCAGCCTACCCGACATTACCTCCACCTCCATTCCGGCTTTTATTACACACCTAAATCGGAAATATAACGCGAATAGCCGTGTTTTTTTTTTTTTTTTTTTGCAAAGGAAGCAGTCATTATTCATTAGGTTTATTTGCAGAGGAGAATTATGGATATCCATAATTCGATTTATGGATATCCATAAATCAGCCGAATAATGGATATCCATAATTCGAATTAAGGATATCCATAATTCGATTTATGCATATCCATATTTCGATCTTAATTAATAATATCCATAAATCGATTTATGGATATACATAATTCGATTTATGGATATCCATAATTTGATTTATGGATATCAATAAATCGAAAAATGGATATCCACTATCGATTATGGATATCATTAATTAACTTCGATTTATGTATATCCATGATTCGAATTATGGATATCCATAATTCGAATTATGGATATCCATAAATAATTATGGATTTCCATAAATAATAATGGATATCCATAATTCGAATTATGGATATCCATTATCCGAATTATGGATATCCCATATTGTTGCCGTACAACTACCCACATATTTCCAGCTGACCACATCAAGGACACGTCATGGCCTGTCCCATTCCCTCGTAATCAGGCAGATTCATACATCCGTCATTTTTTATAAATACTCATTCTTCCCTTTGGCTGTCTGGCAATGGAACAGACTGTCATCTAATATTGTACTTCCAGTTCAGTACAGCAGTCCGGTCTCCCGATCATCAAATGCCATAAATACAACAGCCCTGTTTTAACCCAATTTTAAACTACTCTGTTTTTTACCACACTATCATTTATACCCCCGGCATACGAAGTATGCTATGGGTGTATATAGTTTTGTTCTGCCGTTCGTCCGTCTGTTCGTACGTCCGTCCGTGTGTCCGTCTTTCCGTTTGTCCGTCCGTTAACATTTTGGTTAAAGTTTTGCGTCAAAGTTTCTACGAGATTCTATCTTCTGAACCGTTTGATAGATTTTGTTGATACACTGAAGTTACATACTGGTCTTCGCCCCCACCCATCGGGGCTTGAAGAAATAGATGGGCTGCATAATGCTTCCACGCAGACCTGAAACCGGCCGCACACGAGTACTGGTAAACCACTTGGAGGGTCTTAGCCTGCCTAGGCAAAGCGGTGCGAGTCGGGCCGTCCATGCTTATAAACCCTATTGGTTTCATTGGGCGACAGGGCTTGAGATATCATTTCATCTCAATGTCGGGTAAATGTCCCACAAAACTGGAAGCAACGTCTGCATAATGACCTGTACAGTGTTGACGGGGACATTAAACCTCAAATCAAACAAACAAAGAAACAAACATACTGGTCTAAAGATTTCATTGATGTATGTCCACCCCCCCCTCCATACACACACACACACACACACACACACACACACCCACAGTAACCTTGAGGTCAAGATCATAGACTTAGAAAGTTTACATTTGGTTAAAGTTTTATGACAAAGTTTATAGATGCATGTCCTAAACTCTAAGACAAATTCATTTGATACTTGCATCATTGTTGCATACCAGTCCAAAGATTTCGTGATATATGTATTTCCCCCCTCTTACGGTGACCTTAACCTCAAGGTCACGGACTTAGATATTTTACATTTGGTTAAAGTTTTATGTCGAAGTTTAAAGATGCCTGTATGTTCTAAACTCTAAGACAAATTCAATTTATGCTCGCATCCATGTTGCATACCAGTCCAAAGATTTCATCGATGCATACCCCACCCTGCTGCTTCAGTAACATTGATGCCCCCACCCCTTCAGTACCTTTGATGCTCTCACCCCCTTGGTCCATTTAGAAAACTTATGTTTGGTTTAGCTTAAAGATGCCTGTATGTTCTAAACTCTAAGACAAATTCAATTTATGCTCGCATCCATGTTGCATACCAGTCCAAAGATTTCATCGATGCATACCCCACCCTGCTGCTTCAGTAACATTGATGCCCCCACCCCTTCAGTACCTTTGATGCTCTCACCCCCTTGGTCCATTTAGAAAGCTTATGTATGGTTTAGCTTTTTTAAAGCACATTTATAGATTCTTATAGCTTCTTGACTTCTTCATTCATATTATATACAATAAGTTCTGAAGTTAGATCCTTTGGAAGCAAGGAATACACCAAATAAACGAAAATAGCAGACTCGGTTTTATTGAGTCTGTTTATGACCAGTATTGAATTGTGCAACACCGGCCACGCCCTCTAGCACCGGCTTAAGCAGAACTCTATTTTCAAAATGATACCAAATGAACTCAATGATCCCAAAGGACCAGAAAATATAATCTGCACTATGATGATGTACGGGGAGACGTTTTACGGCCGCCACACGACACAACACCATCTACAGTGAAAATAAATAAGTTCTGAAGTTAGATCCTTTGGAAGCAAGGATTACACCAAATAAACGAAATTAGCAGACTCTGTTTTATTGAGTCTGTTCATGCTCGAAAGATATACCAGAGGGTGGCACTGGCCTAGGGTATACGTAATCCACTGGTCGTTTGCTCTAGTCTTTTTTTCTACGCCTCTCTGTCACACGTTTTATCGTCCTTTTTCTCACGACGCGCAATCATGCTGCCCGTAATCGTCGCGAGAGGCTGTGGCAGTAGATAGATAGAAATGGCATTGCAGTCTAAGAGAGACAACTATGTTTTTGCAAGTATTATTCTCTTGTGTAAGAGTTATATGATGAATGGGGTCTTACGTGAGTGTCCATTTATTATTGAATCTATTAAATTCGTTGGGAAAAATGATAACATGTTGAATAAAAGGGTGTGTGTTGGGGTCTTTTGATTGCAAAAAATATTAAAGTTTTGAAAGAAAAGAGTTTCGTGGGGAGAATAGGGAATCTGTGTGGAATAATATTTACTTAAAGAAGTGTAATTTCATATTTCATATATGGATCAGTCTACTTTCCACCAAATGACACAAAAAGCCTGGACGTTTTAATTAAAATTGTAAATACGCTGATGACGAAGTCTTTGCCAGTAGTTATTATCGGTGATTTCATTGCTCATCACCCATACTGGTATGCCAGAGACTCAAATAAATTGGGGGAATCAGATGTGTTTCTAAGTCTGTGGTGGACAAAAACTTGACCGTCATTAATAATTAAGTGCCAACTCGGAAAGACAGATTCATAGATTTGACCATAACCGGGGGAATTTTGAAGAATAAGGTATCAGAATGGAAAGTACAACAAGAAGTGTATCTTATCCCTTGTCCTGCTGAATATTTTAATCTGCCATACCCACTACCGATTATCAACCAATCAGATTACTTGATGCAAATTATTGCAACAAATCCACAATCTGAATGACAAACGATGTAGATCCTGATCAGATGGCTTCGTCAAAAGCCATCTGATCTGGGTCTTCATTGTTTGGAAAATAAGGCATATCCGGGCTCAGCAGGACAAGGGTTAATACAGACCACAGTTGGATCTCATTTAGACGAAAAGGACATGTTCGAAAGATTAGATTTCAAGTATACTGATTTGGAGAAATGGGAAGGCCTATGCACAGTCTATTGATGAATGGCTGGACTGCAGAAGGAATGGCACAGAGGTGAATGTGGGCTATAAGGGCCTGGTAGAAGTGTTACATCAGAATGTTAAGGAACATGTTCCTAAGAAGAAAGTGTGCTGTCATAGCAAAGGATGCTGAAACTTGACATTGAGTAAATTGGCAAAGGATTTTAAGAGGGAAAGAATAATGTTTGCAGAAAGAAACGATGAAGCTAATGAGAAAAGAATGCGGGAGATCCATAAGTTATTCAAGAAGGAGGAAACAAAGTCTACAGAGAATTATTTGAGTGAGATAGTTGATATGATGGACCCCCATAAGTCGGATCAGTTTCGAAAGGTCATTAACACGGTTAGAATAATTAACCAAGAGATAATGGCTCACTGAGTGTTACAGATGGAGAAATTTTTGTAGAATTGAAGAGCAGATATGGCAAGGAGACGTTAGATGTGAAAGTTTTCGATGAAATGTGATACAATTCAGTGGAAAAGGATATGAGGAATAGAGCTTTAAAAATGAAGAAATGTCAGTTAAAGAGGACAAATTCGCAGAAACATGTGGACATGAAAATAGTGATATTCATACTGATTAAGTGGAAGCAGCTATTTCTCAACTTAATAATTATAGTGCACCTAGTCCCGAAGAAGAGTTAAATATTTTCAAGCTAGACTCCAAAATAATGCATCCTAAACCCGGAAAGACAAACTACAATAGTGTTGAATCATATAGGCCAGTTACTTTAGAAATTGTGGTAGGTAAGGTATGGAAAGAGTTATCAGCAAAAGACTGATTTGGAAATTGGAAATTGAAGGTGGTATAGAAAGAACACAGTATGCATACAGAAGCAAAAGTCATGTGTTCTGGTCTCTTTTGAGGATATGTAATGCAATTTCAGAAGCAAGAAATATGAAGGCAATCATGGTGCTGGCTGTGATGGATTATGAGCCTTGCTATGAAAGAATAATGAGAGCAGGTTTATTGAAAAACAAAAGCATTTGAGAGTGGAATTAATGGCAGATTATGGATATCTTTAAAAGCTTCCTCACGGATAGGAAGTTCTTCTAATGTATATACAAGTGATTGTATAAAGGAAATTGATGGTAACCACACAGAGTTTGCAGATGATAGCTGTATTTGGTTCAGAAGAACATCAGTGTTGGAAGGTTGTGTTGAGTTGAGTGTTAAAAAAAAACTATAGAGAATTGGTATAGGAGATGGAATATGCTAATGGTACCGCCTAAGACAGAAATTATGGTATTTACACATGACGGGGAAGAGCCCGAAGTAGAGGTAGAGGTGAGGTAAGTATAAGTTAATAACAACAAGTTTTAAGAAAATCTTGGGAGTCACAGTACATAACAAATTGAAATTTAACGAAAACCAAAGCAGGTGTCAACGCCTTGAAAGGCTTGGGCAATTTTGCTCAAGGACATAGAGGATGCAGCCAGAAGGTGTATATGAGACTCTATAAATCCTTTGTGCGACCAGTAATGGAATATGGAACAGCAGTAACAGTAGAATCCCTGGGAGAAAGCAGTAAAGAACTTGGAAAAGGTTCAGAGGTCAGCAATGCTAAAGAAATCAGTCTGTTTGAAAAGTACCAGCACAGAAGCCTTGGAAGTCTTGACAAACACCATGCCTATAGACCTAAAACTTAAGATTAGACAAGCGCAGAAAGTCATCATAGTCGGTGCCGAATATGCAGATGATCCACTCAGGGAAGAATTTGATTCATGGATAGAAGGGGACAAGTCTATTGTTAGGAGAGCAACTATTTTTAGTTTATTAATGTCCAGATTTAGGGAAATGAAGGGTTTATGGTAGAGTTTGAAAACATTGAGAAGGAATTCAGCCTTAGAGAGATAGAAACTTTGCACTCTGAAACTGGTGAACGGACCAATTTCTTTCTGCTCTCGGTGCGAACTTGTTGCCTCGTAGGCCTGGGGAGTCTTTACGTCGCCTTGGGCTGGGTGTTCGGGGATTTCATGGAAGGTTTGTTTTGGCTCCGGCGGGTGGGGCCGCTGGCGGTGTGGTCGTTGATGGGCGGCTCCGCTGTGTTGGTACTCTTCGATGGGAACTTGGTGGTGCTAAGGCCTATGAACTGCGGCCTTTGTCTGTGGAGGATGGCTGTGGTTGATGACCACATTTGTCATTCAGCCACCGGAATAGCTGTGTGTGTTTCGAGGGGCCAGGACAGGCTTCCTGCTTTTCATTGGTTACCAAAGCTTTGTGTTTTGTTGCAAATTCAGGCTCTTGTACCACCACTGGACTTTCCAAGTTGTTGGCTTCATAGTTCACTGCCGTCGGAAGGCATGTGGT
Organism: Lucinisca nassula; assembly: GCA_963580285.1. NCBI lineage: Eukaryota > Metazoa > Mollusca > Bivalvia > Lucinida > Lucinidae > Lucinisca > Lucinisca nassula. The sequence continues at coordinate 23,123 of CAUZLF010000660.1, forward strand.
TGAGTATTGCGACGGGTCTTTGAAAGATCAGGGAGAAATCTATTTTGGTCTATAGGGGGCTCTGGTGTGGTTTTGAGTTAATTAAAATCCAGACGTTTTCGTGCTTCGGGTCTGTCTGCTTGTGCTTTTTCCACCCTTTGCGCTGCACTTCCTCGTGGTCTTGTGGGAGAAGGTCTTGGTGGTTTGGTTGGGTGGACATTTCATGGGGAAGGCTCACCCTGTCTTGCATATGGTTTGGGAGTGCTTTTTTCACTTCTGAAGAGCATGAGAGTTATGCTTTGTGGTCATGTCGGATGGTGTGTGAGGCTCACACCTTTCTGCTCGGCAATATTTACATAAGATTTGGTGCTGGATTGTTTGGACAAATTGTGGTGTTCCGATGGGTGCGGGTTGTGCGCCCATTGTGGTTGATCTGTTCTAGTTTTGTTATGAAAGAGACTTCAGCACAGCCCACACGAAACCCTTATCGTCATTGTGTAGTTTATATTTTCTTGTCCTTTGGGATCATTGATTCCATTGTGGAATTTTGAAAATATTTGAGGTTCACTGATGAGGCCTAATTGGCCGAAACTAGCTAGTCTTGCCCAGGAATCATGTACACTTTATATTTTACAGTTCTGTGGTGTATTCCTTGCTTCCAAAGAATAACCCTTTCTAGAACATATCCATGATGTCCCTTTCCGTTGAAAACCAATGTGAAATCATTGAAGCCTTGAGCTCGACTTCTGGATGTTTAGATGATTTATAACCACCGTTGTTTCCTCTCTGTTTTTATGTATTGTCGTGGGTTCTGCTGGGTTGTGTGTGTGTGTGTGTGTGTGGGTGGGGGGGGGGGGGCTTCGTGCGGGCTGTGCTGATTGTTTGTCTAAATCGCGGCGGAAGTAAGGGCGAGAATTGCGGCTGCGTAAAAATCGATTTATACCTTCCCCCACCCCATCACGGTGGAGTTCGTTTCGTTTGTCGTTCCAGGGCGGTTCTTAGGTTGCGGTTGTGGTTTGTCATTGAGTGTATGTTTCGCTAATATTATTTTGTTTTGGATTGCCGGTTGGCCATTGGGAAAGTAGCTGTTCTTTTGGATTTCCGCTATTGATGTTTCCATTAGGGTCTAGTTGTTTTATATTTGTGTTTCTTTCCCCTTGGTGTCACTGCTGGGAGCTGTGGGTTGATTGTATCGATTCCTGATCATTACCATCACTTCTATACCAAGTAATTGACGGGGCTCATAAAAGAAAAAGGTAGTATAGAGAAAGCAGAATTCCATTTTTCTAAAGAAGAACAGAAAGAAAATATAATAGAGCTACTAAGTCATTGTAGTACAAATAAAGCATTTTTCTTCACGGATGGATCAGCGCTTGGTAATCCAGGCCCAAAAAGAGCTGGTGCCGCAGTCTATCTAGAGAGCTGTTCCTGTACACCAGTGTTGATGAACAAGGTAACAATTATACTGAAGAACTGTTGGGTATACAGATAGGCCTGGAATTCTTGACAGACCTAGATTTCAAAGACAGAGTGGCTCATATTCTGACTGACTGTCACCCCTAGCAATTAAAACTGCATTCAGTGGTGAAATGCCAACGGACCATATTGAAACAGTCCTTAGTATCAAGGAGAGCTTAGCAAAGGTAATGAATAGGGAGAACACTATCAAAGATCATTGGGTGCCTGGACACAAATTTATCACATGACATAGCGTCTGAGCCCATAGGGGCTTGAAGAAATATATGGGCTGCATGATGCATCCACGCAGAGCTGAAACCGACCCGCACACTAGTAGTGGTAAACCGCTTAGAGGATCTAAGTCTGTCCTTGAACCGCGGTGCGAGGCGGACCGTCCATGCTAATAAACCCTATTGGTTTCATTGGGCGACAGGGCTTGAGATGTCATTTCATCTCAATGTCGGGTAAAAGTCCCACAAAATTGGAAGCAACGTCTCCAAAATGACCTTTACAGTGTTGATGGGGACGTTAAACCTCAAATCAAACAAACAAAAGATGTAGCGTCTGAGAGTGTAATAACGCCATGTAATATTTTCGATAATCCACTAGTGGATTAAATATGCAAATTAGCTAGTTACGTCCCGTAATGTTACTCGCACCGTTTTGCCTAGGCAGGCTAAGACCCTCTAAGCAGTTTACCAGTACTCGTTTGCCGGTCGGTTTCAGCTCTGCGTGGAAGCATCATGCAGTCCATCTATTTCTTCAAGCCCCACTGTCATGGTGATACGGACAGAAGGACATTCTCTGCAGTGAATCAGTTGCCCAGAGGGCACTCAATATTTAATGATCACCTGACCAAAATTAACAAAGATATTATTCAGTAGCAAATAATTGGCGATTTCCATCTTGTGAACAGCAACATGAGTGACATCATGTTAAACTTGAAAGTCCCTGAAACCCAATTTTATATAAACAAAAGTAGGGTTAACAGGGGTATGCATTATTTCTCTCATATTTGCTCTAAAACTCGGTTTGTGAGTTCTCAAATGCGAAAAGGGTGGTTTACACTGATATATGATATTTTCCTACTTTTTTATCAAAAAGGGTTGTGGGTACTCATTAAAACTGTCTGAATGAGGTGTATAAAAAGAAAATATCTAATATTCTTTTAGAATGTAGCTTAAAATTTAATCTGATACAATTGTTATCAATAAGTGACCACCTAAAGTCGCGATATTTTTAATAATGCACCACTACCCCACACATCCCGGACACAATCCGAGAGTATCCCGGACAAATCAAATTCAAAAATAGACCCCTACGAGGTAAAAACGGAAAACTATTTTTATGATCTTTTGGAATGAAGCTTGAATTTTTATCTGATATATTTTTATTATGCCCCCGCCATTCGAAGAATGGTGGAAAGGGCATATAGCGTTGCCCCTGTCCGTCCGTCCGTCCGTCCGTGCGTCCGTCCGTCCGTGCGTCCAAAACTTAAACGCGGTCAATAACTTCTTTATTTCTCGATGGATTTTAAAATTACTCAGCAGAAATGTTAACCATCATGAGACGACGTGTCACGTGCAAAACCCAGGTCCGTACCTCCAAGGTCAAGGTCATACTTAGAGGTCAAAGGTAAAAAAAAAGGTCCAAAACTTAAACGCAGTCAATAACTTTCTTATTTCTAGATGGATTTTGAAATTGCTTTGTAGAAATGTGAACCATCATGAGGCGATGTGTCACTTGCAAAACCCAGGTCCGTACCTCCAAGGTCAAGGTCATACTTAGAGGTCAAAGGTAAAAAAAAAGGTCTGAAACTTAAACGCAGTCAATAACTTTCTTATTTCTTGATGGATTTTAAAATTACTTTGTAGAAATGTTAACCATCATGAGACGATGTGTCACATGCAAAACCCAGGTCCGTACCTCCAAGGGCAAGGTCATACTTAGAGGTCAAAGGTCAAAAAAGGGTCCGAAACTTAAACGCAGCCAATAACTTACTTATTTCTGGATGGATTTTGGAAATTATTTTGAAGAAATGTTAACCATCATGAGACAATGTGTCACGTGCAACCCCAGATCCTTACCTCCTAGGTCAAGGTCATACTTAGAGGTCAAATGGCATAAAAAGGGTCCAAAACTTAAACACGGTCAATAACTTTTCTATGGATGAATACGAACATAGACATATTTCAGGAGGGGGCATCCGTGTCCTATGGACTCATTTCTAGTTAATTTCTGACTCTCACAAGTCGAGATATTAAGGAAACCGAACCACTACCCCCAACATCCAGGACACAATCCAGGTTGTGGGTACTCATTAGAACTGCCTCAATGAGGTGTATAAAATGATTTTTTTTTTAATATTCTTTTAGAATTGAGCTTAAAATTGTATCTGCTACAATTGTTATTAATAATTATCGATGAATACCAAAAGTGCACCGTCCTTCGGATCAGGAAATTAACTGGAGGCCCCCTGTACAGGAAGAGTCACCTCATGTGCAGGTTAAAGACCCCTACCGTAGTAATTACTGTGTAGGCTTTCAATCCTGCAACCTGGAGTGTATGTAATGTACACCTGCGAGTAATAGTCAAATGTGACCGTTCGCAGTATAAGTAGAAAAAAAAGAAAGAGAAAGAAAGAAGTTAGTGATCACCACAAGTCAAGATATGCACAAATACTCCAACATCCAGGACACAATCCGGGAACCAACCGGACAAATTAGCCTAAAAAATGAACCCCTAATATGGTAAAAATTAAAAATAATTTAATAATCTTTAAGAATGGAGCTTAATATTCTATTTGACTTTATTAATTTCTGACCACCCGAAGTCGAAATATTAGGGATAACGAACCACTACCCCCAACATCCAGGACACACTCCGGGAATTTCCCGGACAAATGAACTTCAAAAATGGACCTGTAAACCAGAATTTCAGAATCAGAATTGTTACTGGTGTCACGTCAAATGACATTCATACATCATTAAAAACCATTAAAAATGAAAAACATTGCTTTACAATCTTAAAGAATGGAGCTTATTTTTTATACTCTCTAATTTTATTAATTTCTAACCACCCGAAGTCGAGATTTTAGGGTAGCGCACCACTACACTCATATTTCCCGGACAATTCCTAGACATTAGTTAGCATCCCTTTTCACGTTCGATTCCGTCAAGGGTTCCGGACTGTTTCGGCCCAGACCATTTCCTCCCCTAGTCGTTTCGCCCCCAAGACGTTTCCTCCCTGGTCGTTTCGCCCCTAGTCGTTTCGCTCGTTTCGCCCCTACCCCCTAGTTGTTTCGCCCACTTTTCACTCTTAGACTAATTTTCACTTACTCACCTCTAATAACTTATCCTTAGGTACCGGTCGGCACCGGGCCTTAAATGTGGACACTCGGGGAGGTGTGACTAGGACTTGTTACACTAAAATTATTGAGGCTGTTTTCTTCAAAAACACCCACCATAACCCAACTTTATATAGAGAAACCTTGAGGTTTACGGGGGTGTTAATTATTTTCTTAATTCCGTTCAAAGTCATAGGCTGTGGGTACGCGTTAGAACCGTCCCAATATGGCGGCTGTAACGAGCACCTACAACCTATGTTTGAATAAATAGCTTCTCGAATACTTTGTCTGATTTGAAAAAATGTTATAATAAAATCACAGTACAATTAACAAAAATAATAAGAAAAAATAAAGTAAACACCAACATTAAATTAAACACATGAACGTGTAACTTGACTGATATTTCGTTCTTCCTGGAAAGCACGTGAAGTCGAGCGTCATGAGTAATGATGAGAAAACGTTACATAGTGAACACAATAAACTATAAATAATTAAATAAATAAATCTTACCTGTCCTACATAGACGATGCTGCCATCGCTCACACACATCACAAGAAATAGAATAGCGGCTGCCATCTACTTCCTTATTCTAACATGCAATACATAAAACAGACATTATTCCCCTTTAAAAGACTTTTATAAACGTATGTGACGAATTCAAAGATCAATGATGCTGGGATCTTTGGGCGAAGCTTATATATTCCTATCGTCGGCGTTTGAAGATTTTCTAGAAACAAAAGATAAACCAATTATGACAATTTTATCATTTTCAACCGTTGCTTGCCGACACGGTTAAAGAACCCACCGACCAATTTAAAGGTGAAGAAGAGATAATTAAAGACAATTAGTTTTTCATAGAGCACGTGTTTTCACACCTCACCATTAACCTTTGCTGGCCGACTCTGTTAACGAACCAACCGACCAATTTAAAACAAAACTGGTAAAGGTGCTTAAGCGATAATTTAAGACGTTTACCTTTGCAAAGCGCACGTGTTTTCACACCTTATCATTAATCGCATTAATTGCGTGATTAATGTGTCAAATCAAATAAACAATGCGATTAACGGTATTTGATCAAAACAGGTAATACTTATGATAATTCCAAATTAACATTTTCATTTAAATTACACGTTCTTCTCTCTCTCTTTCTCTCCCTTTGTCTCTGTCACAATTGGAGATAATAAATCTTTTATATACATGTATTAAAAATATGAGAAAATATATTCGTAGCGAAATGACTAGGGTTTTGGGGCGAAACGACTAGGGGCCAAAAAGGAGGCGAAACGACTAGGAGGGAAACGATCAGGGGGTGGGGAAACGTCTTCGGGCAAAACGTCTTGTTACCCCGTCAAGGGACACGGGTCGTTTCGCCCGTGAGTCGTTTCGCCCATGAGTCGTTGTTTCGCCCGTGAGTCGTTTCGCCCATTAGTCGTTTCGCCCTGGGTCGTTTCGCCCTTGGGTCGTTTCGCCCTGATTTGGTGGGTCATTTCGCCCTTTTTTCAAGCCCTTTGGATCGAGGTTAGATATGTCTTGATATATAAAGGGGTTGATTGGGGTATGGGGAGTCCCGAAAAATATTGTAATATCCTCGCTTGGTGCTATATTTGACTTTGATCCACTTTTCCTGGTTCACTGTCTTTGAAAACTATTGCGTCAAATCTAACGTCACCCTACTATTTATGTTCATTTCTCAAGAACTGTAAGAGTTTCATTAATGATTCCTGGTACAAACTTGCATCTTGGGATGGCAGCGATAATTCAAACATCCACATTTGACCTTGTCTCACTTTTCACCATTCACTGACTTTGTAAATTATTGCGTCAAACCCAGCGACCACCCTACCATTCAAGTTAATTTCTCAAGAGCTGTAATAGCTTGGTTAATGAACTTTGTAACAAACTTGCATCTAGTGATGACATTTATAATGCAATTATCCATATTTGACATTGTTATAATGGGACTTATGGCTGTGAAAATTACTGTGTATATGTAAAAATGTGATATTTTTTTTTCATTTCTTATTGTCTATGTTTTAGAAACTGAAATAAGAAAAATAAAGTATATGTTAGGACCCACTAATTGCTAGATCCGGGCCCATCGGAGTCTAACTGTTGGTTTTCTTTTGCTCCAGCATTTCAGTAGTTTCTTGCTGTCGAGTCCTCACCGTTGTCTCATCTCTGTGGTTCTTTGATTATTTGTGCTCACGGAGATGTTGCACTGTTGAGTTAGGAGGCCTTCATGCGGACGGAACAAATTATTTGTCTAAATCGCGACGGAAGTAAGGGCGAGGATTGTGGCCACGTAAAATCGATTTAAGCCCCCTAGTGGAAATCTTTCCACTGACCGTTCCAAGGCGGTTCTTCTGTGGGGATTTATTTATGTTGTTGTTTGTTACTTACTGTGTGTATCACTTGTGTCTTTTTATTTTGGATGGCCATAGGGCCATTTTGTGGGAAAGCAACTGTCCTTATGGCCTTCCTTTGTTTAGGTTTCCATTATGGTCTGGTCGCTTAATGTTTGTGTTTCTTTCCCTTTGGTGTCTTTGATGGGTGGTGTAAGTTAATTGTATCGATTCCTGATATTTGAACCTGAAACCCCAATTAATCATTCATTCATTAATTCACTCTCCGTATATTCAACCGTACTTTCGTCGGTCCGTACATCTACCAACGCACAACTCCATTCATTTATTTATTCGTTTATTCATTCAACCGTCTCCATTTACCCATCCATTCCGTTTGTCACTCCCTTAAAAATAGGAAGTGGCTATTGACAGCCGGCTAAGATATTAGATATATATACTTATATATAAATGATTATATTCTGATAAAAAAAAACATGAATGCATATATAAAAGTGAAATAATTATAGATTATTAAAGTGAACTAACTTTTTTCATACAAATGAAAATTTTTCATCAGAACAATAATAAAACATGAAAATGAGCTATTAAAGTGTTCATTACACTTAAGGCATAAACAGGTGGAACTCTACAAGATGTAACTCCATGCTGTGGCTAAAATAAATAAATAAATAAATATTTTGTTTTATAGATTATTAAAATCTCAATAAATAAATAAAGGAGTCTAAATAATGTATGTATGCAATTATTTTACTGTACAATGGCTCTTATTGTTGGTCATAGTCAAGCGAAGTATTTTCATGAGTACATTGAAGACTCCTACGTGGTTACATTATCCAACCCCGGTTTCCAAATTGAACAGCTGTGGTGAGAAATTATTCCAAGTGAGATTCACAGCTAAAACTTTCAAGCCATCACGAAAATATGCCTCAATCATTTTGACCCCCTAAACCCCCACTTTTATGCAGTAAAACTGGGGGTTACAGGGGTATACATTATTTTTCCATATTTCTGATCCAAATATAGATTGTGGGTACTGGTTAGAACTGTCTCTCCAAGGCTGTTCTAACAAGTTCCCACAATCACTGTTTTCAGTAGAAATATGAAAACTATCAGAAGTTTTATCTGAAAATTTTCATTTTTGCGGTAAAATGTTCAATAAATTTGAATATGTGTGTTTTCGTAATGACTTAGATAGTATAATAGCCTCAATAGCGATCACCTACAATTTACTTTGAAAATGGCTGATCTTTTTGCAAACAGTGTACATCCTGATCAGTTGCCTCATTTTTGACATCTGGTCTAGACATGCACTGTTTGCATGTACCCTGTTTTTGGGGTGTGCTATACAAAATGTGTTAACTTCACATTAACAAGTGTGCAACTGACAACCCTTTAAACTCCACTTGATAAATCTGTATACACCATATTTTTTCATGCATATCAGTCTGTGTAAAACATTTGACCCAACACCTCTCTAAAAGAGGCAGTTCTTGGCCCATGGGCTATAATTTTTACAAACTTGGTACAGTTCCCATAACCCATATCCTGCTGAATACAACAAAGCCTACCTTTACAGACAGTGTGGATTCAGATCAGGTGGCTTCTGAAGAAGCCATATGATCAGGATCCACACTATTTGTCTTCAGGAAAACATTGGTTCAAGCAGTTTGACTGATATTCAGAAATGGGTGTGACAAATTTCTTTATTCAACAGGATGAGGGTTAGAACAGGCCACAGACCACATATGAAATACATTTGCTTTGTGAAATCAGCCATTCAAAGCACGGAGATTACCTATGGATCGACTGAGTGCTGTCAAGGAAAAAAGTCTTGGACTGAAGCTTAAACTGGCCCTTTAATTCCCTGTTTATTAAGCAAAAGTGTAGACCCTGATCAGAGGCCGTATTCTGCAGTGCCTGACCTGTATTCATGCTGTTTGCCAAGCCCAAACCTATGACTTCAGTCCTGATTCTATCTAGATAACCCTCTTATGCAACACTTTCGCCTCACATCGATAAGAATAGCCACTAAAAATAGCATAGTTTTTAGCTCATCTGAGCACGAAGTGCTCAAGGTGAGCTATTGTGATCGGTCTTTGTCCGTCGTCAACTTTTTCTTTAAACGACTTCGAGTGACCCTCAACCAGAATTGCTTAAATTGTTCCACTCGGGTGAACAAGGTGGCCGCCAGAGCTAAAAATAGAATAGCCTTTAAACGACTTCTCCTTAATCAATGCATGGATTTTGAAATAATTTCAGGAGGGTTCCTTGGGTGACCCTCTACCAAAATTGCTCAAATCGATCCGCTCGAATGAACAAGATGGCCGCCAGAGCTGAAAAACATTTAAACGACTTCTTCTCCTTATACAGTGAACGGATTTCAAAATAGTTTCACAGGAGTGTTCCTTGGGTGACCCTCTACCAAAATTGTTAGATCCTATGGAAGCAAGGAATACACCAAATAAACGAAAATAGCAGACTCGGTTTTATTGAGTATGTTCATGCTTGAAAGATATATCAGAGGGTGGCGCTGGCCGGGGGTATACGTGACCCACAGGTCGTTTGCTCTAGTATTTTTCTACGCCTCACTGTCACACGTTTTATCTCCTTTTTCTCACGACGCGCAACCATCCTGCCCGTAATCCTCGCGAGAGGCTGTGGCAGTAGATAGATAGAAATGGTATTGCGGTCTAAGAGAGACAACTATGTTTTCACAAGTATTATTCTCTTGTGTAAGAGTTACATGATGAATGGGGTCTTACGTGAGTGTTCATTTATTATTGAATCTATTAAACTCGTTGGGAAAAATGATAAGATGTTGAATAAAAGGGTGTGTGTGGGGGTCTTTTGATTGCAAAAAAATATTAAAGTTTTGAAAGAAAAGAGTTTCGTGGGGAGAATAGGGAATCTGCGTGGAATAATATTTACTCAAAGGAGTGTAATTTCATATTTCATATATGGATCAGTTTACATTCCACCAAATGATACAAAAAGCCTGGACGTTTTAATGAAAATTGTGAATACGCTAATAACGAAGTCTTTGCCAGTCGTTATTATGGGTGATTTCAATGCTCATCATCCATACTGGTATGTCAGAGACTCGAATAAATTGGGGGAATCAGTTTTCTTCAAAGTTTTTGGTGGACAAAGACTTGACCGTCAATAACAATTCAGTACCAACTCTGAAAGACAGAATCATAGGTTTGATCATAACCAGGGGAATTTTGAAGAATAAGGTATCAGAATGGAAGTACAAAAAGAAGTAACCCTTGTCCTGCTGAATATTTTAATCTGCCACACCCACTACCGATTATCAACTAATCAGATTACTTGATGCAAATTATTGCAACAAATCCACAATCTGAATGGCAAACGATGTAGACGGAAGCCATCTGATCTGGATCTTCATTGTTTGGAAAATAAGGCATACCCGGGCTCAGCAGGACAAGGGTTAATACAGACCACAGTTGGATCTCATTTAGACGAAGAGGACATTTTCGAAAGGTTAGATTTCAAGAATACTGATTTGGAGAAATGGGAAGGCGTATGCACAGAGTCTATTGATGAATGGCTGGACAACAGAAGGAATGGCACAGAGGTGAATGCGGGCTATAAGGGCCTGGTTGAAGTGTTACATCAGAATGTTAAGGAATTCCTAAGAAGAAAGTGTGCTGTCATAGCAAAGGATGATGAAACTTGACATTGAGTAAATTGGCAAAGGATTTTAAGAGGGAAAGAATAATGTTTGCAGAACGAAACGATGAAGCTAATGAGACGAGAATGCGTGAGATCCATAAGTTATTCAAGAAGGAGGAAACAAAGGCTAGAGAGAATTATTTGAGTGAGATAGTTGATATGATGGACCCCCATAAGTCGGATCAGTTTCGGAAGGTCATTAACAAGGTTAGAAAAATTAAGACAAAATCAGTAGTGCAACCAAGAGATAATGGCTCACTGAGTGTGACAGATGGAGATTTTTTTGTAGAATTGAAGGGCAGATATGGCAAGGAGACGTTAGATGTGAAAGTTTTCGATGAAAAGAGATGCAATTCAGTGGAAAAGGATATGAGGAATAGAGTTTAAAAAAATTGAAGAAATGTCAATTAAAGAGGACAAATTCTCAGAAAGATGTGGACATGAAAATAGTGATATTCATACTGATGAAGTGGAAGCAGCTATTTCTCAACTTAATAATTATAGTGGACCTAGTCCCGAAGAAGAAGTGTTTAATATTTTCTTGAAAAGGGGTGGTGAAGCCATTGTGAAAGGATTACACTATAGAATGCAGAAATGCTGGTCCAAAGGCGTACTACAAGAAGATTTCAAGTTACTCCAAAATAATGTATCCTAAATCCGGAAAGACACACTACGCTAGTGTTGGATCATATAGGCCAATTACTTTAGAAATTGTGGTAGGTAAGGTATGGAAAGAGTTATCAGCAAAAGACTGATGTGGAAATTGGAAATTGAAGGTGGTATAGAAAGAACTCAGTGTGCATACAGAAGCAAAAGTCATGTGTTCAGGTCTCTTTTGAGGATATGTAATGCAATTTCAGAAGCAAGAAATATGAAGGAAATCACGGTGCTGGCTGTGATGGATGATGATGATTTCGTGTTTAACGACGCGTCAACCCTTTTTGTGGGTCATAAGCGTCAAACTGTTAATGGTTAACGGCATTGAGAATTATATGGATATTTAAAAGTAAAAAAAGTTAGTTTGATATGTATAAAAATCTTAAACAGTTAAATCGTATGAAAAAGTCCAATTTCTTTTAAGAATAAAATAATATTTTCAAAAGGTACATCTTGAAACAATTGTTGCAAAGTGTCAGCTTTGAAGTATAAGTTACGGGACTGTGAAAAGTCTACACATTCAATTAAAATATGTTTCACAGTGAATGTCTGATCACAGCCTACACAGGAAAGCTGTTCATCACCATTTAAAATATAAGAATGAGTAACTATAGTATGGCCAATGCGTAGTCGTGTTAATACTTCATCCTCTTTCCTGGAAAACTGTGGAGGAGAGCATTTTGTTCCAACGACAGGTTTAATGGCATGGAGTTTGCTATTTATTGCACGGTCCCATTCGCCTTGCCATTCTGACAAGATGTATCTGTTGATAAATGGTTTAAAATTATTAAAAGGAATTTTAAAAACAGACGGATCAAGATTGAGCGATTCCTTTGCTTTCTTGTCAGCAAACTCATTGCCGACAATGCCAATATGGCTCGGAAGCCAACAAAACAAGATTTGGTGCGTTTTAGAAATTTCATGATGTTTTTCGATCAGTTTTTAGGCGGGCGTAGCCCGTCTATAGTCACCGTACACCTCGTATATCAGATTTTTGTGCACCTCTTTAGACATGCCTTCTTGTAGTCCTCCGCTCAAAAAAGAAAAACTAAAATGAAAAAAGCAGTACACGCAATAAATCCAATCAAGTTCGACCGGACTGTTTGAAAAATGTATACTGTTTGTAAAAATAGACCTGCTTATTAGATTTCACGAATAAATTTGCGCTGAAAGCTGAGTATAAGAATCCGGCACTATTTTCCTACGCCGTTGCTGTTTATGCTAGAAATCATTCCCTTTTATCCCCCAGTTTCTGAACAGAACTCTTCTAGCTTTGATATTCAGTGAACCAATTCTTATAAAATGGTGTATTGTTCAAGTCATTGACAGTTGGCGAACGGTGTAGAATCTGATGAGATTGCTCGTTAAGATGCCGTCTGATCTTGTCTGTAAGGTTTGTATCGGTATCTGTACCTGTATCGGTATCTGCAGCGATGTACAGGGTTGAAAGGGTTGACACGCTTCTCTGTACTGATCGACATCAAACATATCCGACCGCTTTGGAGAGGTCTAATTACATGTATATAATTTCAAAATATCAATTTTATTTGCTGTGAGTTTACATGAAGTTTCGTGGTTTAAACAAATAATGAAGGTCCTGATCAGATGCCACATTCTGTGTCTGTAATCAGAATCTTCAGTATTTTCGAATGCTCCAGTAATGGGACGCTTGTCACTGATGGGCAGATAAGCTGCATCTGTCTGATCAAGGCATACAGTCTAATAATTTAAAATCCAGAAATTAAAGGGGGCAAACGACTGACATGGTAAATTTAGCGAAACTTTTTGTCTTTTTATGTCCCCACTTCCAAAGGAAATGGGATGGCGTGTCCGTTGGGCTTTGACATTTTTACAGAGGGGGGAACAGAACAGAACAAAACAGGACGAAACAGAACTTTATTTAACTAACTGCACAGGTGGCGTAAAGTTGAGCTATTATCTCGAATTTACGGTATTAGCATGAAAAACAAAAAGGAACAGGCTCGTTTATGTCTATTTATTTATTTATTTATTTATTTATGTTTGCATTTCCTCCGTCGGATTTAGTATGTCTCCCTTTTCGACTAAGCCATTTTAACCATTTCGGATCTAGAGATCAGTTTATTGACAGTATAATTTGGCCTAATAAATCAACCTACCTCAGTATTCTGATTTCATTTAGAAACATAAAATTGTATAAATAAAGTTTGTTCCGACTCAGTGATCAAATGCAGCGGAGTACGAGTGTGTTGAATAATAATAATAATAATAATAATAATAATAATTATAATAATCGACCTTATTTATAGAGGGTAACACATTTCATTTAGTACTAGTACTAATCTTCCATGTGGCCCTCTTTTCCTGGGAAGGAACCAGTACTAAGCAATGTGGATAAAGTTTCTTGCTCAAGGAAACAACACGTGGCGCTCGCGAGGATCGAACCGGCTACCTCTCGATCTCAAATCCGATGCTTTACCACTGCACCACAGCGCTCCACTAAAACATCAGTATTACCACGAGTGCGATACACGAGTGAAATTTCTGATGTTTTCAATACACAGAATGATAATTTGTAGGTTGTCCTCGGTGTATAGCTATGTGATTGTCAGTCGGCCCCCGCCCATCGGGGCTTAAAGAAAAAGATAGGCTGCATGATGCTTCCACACAGATCTGAAATCCGACCGCACACGAGTACTTGTAAACAGCTTAGAGTTCCTAAACCTGTCCAGGTAAAGCGGTGCGAGTCGGACCGTCCATGCTTATAAACCCTATTGGTTTCATTGGGCGACAGGGCTTGAGATGTCATTTCATCTATAAACCCTATTCGTTTCATTGGGCGACAGGGCTTGAGATGTCATTTCATCTTAATGTCGGATTAAAGTCCCACAAAATTTGAAGCAGCGTCTCCAAAATGACCTATACAGTGTTGACGGTGGGGACATTTAACCTCAAATCAAACAAACAATGTGATCGTCAGCAAAGTTGGTGCAAATTAATTAAGATACAGGAAGGTGCATGTAAATAGATAAATAAATAAATAAATAAATAAATAAATAAATAAATAAATAAATGAATAACAGTTTCTTCCACTAGAAAAGAGTCAACTTCTTGGAGACCTGCATCGTATCTGTGGTGTTTTATTGAAATAGCCGGTTTGAAGATAAATACACTCAATGACAAATTCAAGAGCAATTACGTGTGACTGTAGTCATTTTTTTTTAAAGTTTTAACGAAATAGCGTTGTAAATAGATGACATTACTCGCCAGCCTCTCAGTACTTTCAGTACTTTGATTGTATTTGAGGATTTTTGATGATGAATGGTCTAAAGCCTTAAGCACAGAAAGTGAATCAGAAAATATAATTGCTTTTTGAAATGATGAAGAACTGATAAAATCTAAAGCTAGGTCTATTGCTTTGGCTTCAGCTGTAAAAATAGATGAACCATCTGGAAGGCGCAAGGTTTGGTGCGTATTTTCAGAAACATAAGCACAACCAACTTTTTCTCCTTCTTTGGAACCATCAGTATAGACTTGCTGGTAATCATCATAACGTGACTGCAGTACTTGAAAGTTTTGTTTGAGTAGCATTGGATTTGATTCGGATTTTTTACCATCATGTAAGTCAAACAGAATAGAAGGTTGTTTACTACACCAAGATGGAACTTCGGCCGTTTCATGTTTTTGAATATTTTAAGGTCGATACCTGAATTTTCTAGCAGTGGTAAAATACGTAATCCAAAAGGTTTGATTCCTGTGGGTTTAGTTTCATACTTATCTACAAATTCAGGTGGAAACGAAATTTGGAATGCCGGGTTAGATGAATTAGCAGCAAATCTGATAGCGTACTGAAGAGAAAGTTTCTCTCTGCGCGAAGTTAAAGATGGTTTACCTGCTTCCACATAAAGGCTTAATACTGGAGAAGTACGGAAGGCCCCCATAGCCAGACGAAGGCCTTGGTGATGGATAGTATCCAAAGATTTTAAATAAGACTTTCTGGCAGAACCATAAACAATAGACCCATAATCTAATTTAGATCTTATCAGAGATCGGTAAAGATGTAATAAAGTGTACCGATCTGCTCCCCAACTTGTATGAGCTAAAACTTTCAGAAGATTCAAAGCTTTTAAGCATTTCGCTTTAAGATATTTAATATGGGGAATAAAAGATAACTTCTGATCAAATATGACCCAAAGAAATTTGGCTTCTTCAACAACAGAAATTTGTGATCCGTATAAAAACAAGGAAGGATGTTCGTGTTTCTTCCGTAGCTTACAAAAATGAACACACTGCGTTTTCGACTTGGAGAACTTGAAACCATTTTTATCAGTCCATTCTTCTATTCTTTTTAAATTTTGTTGTAACTTTCGTTCAATTGTTTTCATATTTTTTGAACGGTAACATATACAAAAATCGTCAACATACGAGGAACAATCAGTTTTGTCGTCCAAACATTGTACAATATTGGTTATTTTGATGTTAAATAGCGTAGTTGAAAGAATACTACCCTGTGGGACACCCTGTTCTTGATCATAGAAATCTGACATGGTAGACCCCACACGCACCTGAAACATGCGCTCCCCTAAAAAGCTTTCAATAAAACTGGGAAGTTTTCCTCTTAAGCCAATGTTATGGAGATCTTTCAATATTCCATAACGCCATGTTGTATCGTATGCTTTCTCCAAGTCGAAAAAGACAGCTACTACGTGTTCTTTGTTAATAAAAGCACTTCGTATAAATGTTTCTAGTCTTATTAAATTGTAGTTGGTACTACGTTCCGAACGAAAACCCGATTGATATTCTGAAATGAGGTTGTTGGACTCTAAGTACCAGACTTATCTCTTGTTTATCATTCTCTCCAATGTTTTACACAAACAACTTGTCAAAGCTATCGGACGATAATTTGTAGGTTCTGCATGATCTTTCCCTGGTTTCGGAATTGATACAACTGTAGCTTCGCGCCAGCTCTCAGGACAGACCCCCGTTTCCCAAATATCATTAAAGATATCTAAAAGTGTTGAAAGAGAACTTTTTGGCAGATGCTTAAGCATCTGATAATGAATTTCATCGGGGCCGGTTGCCGTATCATGTGATTTTTCAATGGCTTCAACGAGTTCGGATAAAATAAAAGGTTTGTTGTATTCTTCGTGATTAAGGGATTTAAAGTTTAGATTTCTTTTCTCTTGGTCCTTTTTGAAATTTCTAAAAGAGTCAGAATAATTACGCGATGATGAATTTCTCAAGAATGTGCTCCCAAGAGTATCAGAAATATCTTTTTTTGTTGAAGCTATTGTGTCAAATTCGGTATTTAAATGTGTAAAACTAGCGGACTTTGTTTTTCCTGAAATTTGTCGTACCATATCCCAAACCTTTTTAATGGGGGTTTTGTAGTTCAATTTTGAAACATATTCCCTCCATGACTTTCATTTTGAAGCTCGGATTGTTCGCCGAGCTTTAGCCCTAAATACTTTTACATCGTTTAGTTTTTCTGTAGTTGGACTTTTGCAGAACTTATTTAAAGTAGAAGTAAAACAAAGCCTGTTTGCGTTTTCTGATAGATTCTTTACAGTCATTATTAAACCAAGGCTTGCTTTTCTTAGTATTTTTGGAGGTCTTTGGTATGCATTGTTCTGATATATTACTAAGCGAATCTGTGAAATCAGAAACAATGTCAGATGATTCATTAAAGTGATCAATTGATAGCTCTTCTTCACATAAATTATGGAATAATTCCCAGTCGGCTTTATTCATTTTCCATTTCTGGTTACAGTCCTCATCTTGTTCGTTTACGCTCTCAATTATAACAGGGAGGTGATCACTTCCGCACTGATCGTCATAGACAGACCAGTCATAGTCCAAGAAGAGAGACGGGTGACACAATGAGAGATCCAAAGAAGACAAATGACCTGTCGCAGGGTGAAGGTAAGTATAAGATTTATCATTCATTAAGCAAAGATCGTTCTGTGCAATAAAATCTTCAATAAGTGCTCCTCTGTTGTTGTTATCTTTACAACCCCATAAAATGTTATGACCATTGAAGTCGCCAACTAAAATATATGGCGGTGGGAGTTGATCCAACAATGATTCAAGATGTTCGGGCTCTAAAGAAAATGAAGGTGGTATATATAAAGAACAAACTGTAGTTTCTTTGTCTAGAGAAACCGATACTGCTACAGCTTGTAGGTCTGTTTTTAATTTGATCTCTCTTTGTGTTTAACATGATTTAACAAAAATTGAACTGTCACCAGATGGTTTGTTACCATCAGAATAGATATAGTTATATGTATTGAAACCCCTGACATCAATGTTGTCATCAGTTTTTACAAAGGTTTCTTGCAAACAAAACACCGATGGGTTTAATAAAGATATAAGTAATAAGAGTTCATTATAATCTGATTTAAGACCTCGACAATTCCATTGTATTATTTTGTGTTTTAAATCCATTTTGGAGAGATATTTATGAAACTAGAAACTATATTGGAGCTGCAATGCTGGCTGCGATGGAATATGTGTCTTGCTATGAAAGAATATT
Source organism: Lucinisca nassula (assembly GCA_963580285.1). Taxonomy (NCBI): domain Eukaryota; kingdom Metazoa; phylum Mollusca; class Bivalvia; order Lucinida; family Lucinidae; genus Lucinisca; species Lucinisca nassula. Next base: position 41,136 of record CAUZLF010000660.1, read on the forward strand.
GAGAGAAGGTTTATTGAGAAAAAAAAAAGCATTTGAGAGTGTAATTAATGACAGATTATGGATATACTTTAAAAGCTTCCTCACGGATAGGAAGTGCTTCTAATGTATATACAAGTGATTGTATAAAGGAAATTGATGGTAATCACACAGAGTTTGCAGATGATAGCTGTGTTTGGTTCAGAAGAACATCAGTGTTGGAAGTTTGTGTTGAGCTGAGTGTTAAAAAAGTCTATGGAGGAATGGTATAGGAGATGGAATATGTTAATTGTACCAGCTAAGACAGAAATTATGGTATTTACACATGACGGGGAAGAGCCCGAAATAGAGGTAGAGTTGAGGTAAGTATAAGTTAAAAACAACAAGTTTTAAGAAAATCTTGGGAGTCACATACCATAACAAATAGAAATTTAACGAGAACCAAAGCAGGATTCAACGCCTTGAAAGGCTTGGGCAATTTTGCTCAAGGACATAGCGGATGCAGCCACAAGGTGTATATGAGACTCTATAAATCCTTGGTGCGACCAGTAATGGAATATGGAGCAGCAGTAACAGTAGAATCCCGGGGAGAAAGCAGTAAAGAATTTGGAAAAGGTTCAGAGGTCAGCAATGCTAAAGACATCAGTCTGTTTGAACAGTACCAGCACAGAAGCCTTGGAAGTCTTGACAAACACCATGCCTATAGACCTACAGCTTAAAATTAGACAAGCGCAGAAAGTCATCATAGTCGGTGCCGAATATGCAGATGATCCACTCAGGGAAGAATTTGATTCATGGATAGAAGGGGACAAGTCTGTTGTTAGGTGAGCAACTATTTTTAATTTATTAATGACCAGACTTAGGGAAATGAAGGGTATATGGTAGAGTTTGAAAACATTGAGAAGGAATTCAGCCTTAGACCCATCTTCTTTCTTATGAATGTTTTCATTGCTCTTAAAGGAACTCATTTTTGATTTTTATTAGAGGGATAGAAACTTAGCGCCCTGAAACTGGTGAACGGACCAATTTCTTTCTGCTCTCGGGTGCGAGCTTGTTGCCTGGTAGGTCTGGGGCATCTTTACGTCGCCTTGGGCTGGGTGTTCGAGGATTTCATGGAAGGTTTGTTTTGGCTCCGGTGGGCGGGGCCGCTGGCGGTGTGGTCGTTGATTGGCGGCTCCGCTGTGTTGGCACTCTTCGGCGGGAACTTGCAATTGGTGAGGCTAAGGCCTATGAACTGCGGCCTTTGTCTGTGGAGGGGGGCTGTGGTTGATGACCACATTTGTCATTCAGCCGCCAGAATTGCTGTGTGTGTTTCGAGGGGCCAGGTCAGGCTTCCTGCTTTGCATTGATTACCTAAGCTTCGTGGTGGTGATGGTGGTGGTGGTGGGGTGTGGGTGGGGTGTTGCGTGCAGGGCACGGTTTGTTGCAAATTCAGGCTCTTGTACCACCACTGGACTTTCCAAGCTGTTGGCTTCATAGTTCACTGCCGTCAGAAGGCATGTGGTTGAGTGTTGCGACGGGTCTTTTAAAGATCAGGGATAACTCTATTTTGGTCCATAGGGGGCTCTGGTGTGGTTTTGAGTAAATTAAAATCCAGACGTATTCGTGCTTCGGGTCTGTCTGCTTGTGCTTTTTCCACCCTTTGCGCTGCAATTCCTCGTGGTCTTGTGGGAGAAGGTCTTGGTGGTTTGGTTGGGTGGACATTTCATGGGGAAGGCTCCCCCTGGCTTGCATATTGTATGGGGGTGCTTATTTCACTTCTGAAGAGCATGAGCGTTATGCTTTGTTGTCATGTCGGAGGGTGTGTGAGGCTCACACCTTTCTGCTCGGCAATATTTACATAAGATTTGGTGCTGGGTTGTTTGGACAAATTGTGGGTGTTCCGATGGGTGCGGGTTGCCCGCCCCTTGTGGCTGATCTGTTCTAGTTTTGTTATGAAAGAGACTTCAGCACAGCCCGCACGAAGCCCTTATCATCATAGTGTAGTTTATATTTTCTTGTCCTTTGGGATCTTTATTATTCCATTGTGGAATTTTGAAAATATTTGAGGTTCACTGATGAGGCCTAATTGGCCGAAACTAGCTAGTCTGGCCCAGGAATCATGTACACTCTATATTTTACAGTTCTGTGGTGTATTCCTTGCTACCAAAGGATAACCCTTTCTAGAACATATTCATGATGTCCCTTTCCGTTGAAAACCAATGTGAAATCATTTAAGCCTTGAGCTCGACTTCTGGATGTTTAGATGATTTATGACCACCGTTGTTTCCTCTCTGTGTTTTTTTTGTATTGTCGTGGGTTCTGCTGGGTTGTTGGGGTTGGGGCTTCGTGGGGGCTTCGTGCGGGCTGTGCTGATTGTTTGTCTAAATCGCGGCGGAAGTAGTAGCAAGGATTGCGGCTGCGTAAAAATCGATTTATACCTTCCCCCAACCCCACCCCGGTGGAGTTCGTTTCGCTTGTCGTTCCAAGGCGGTTCTTAGGTAGCGGTTGTGGTTTGTCTTTGAGTGTATGTTTCGCTTATATTATTTTGTTTTGGATTGCTGGTTGGCCATTTTATGGGCACGTAACTGCCCTTTTGGATTCCCGCTATTGATGTTTCCATTAGGGTTTAGTTGTTTCATGTTTTTGTTTCTTTCCTTTTGGTGACACTGCTGGGAGCTGTGGGTTGATTGTATCGATTCCTGATCATTGCCATTACTTCTACACAAAGGAATTGATGGGGCTCGTTAAAGAGAAAGGTAGTATAGAGAAAGCAGAATTCCATTTTTCTAAAGAAGAACAGAAAGAAAATATAATAGAGCTACTAAGTCATTGTAGTACAAATAAAGCATTTTTCTTCACGGATGGATCAGCGCTATGTAATCCAGGCCCAAAAGGAGCTGGTGCCGGAGTCTATCTAGAGGGTTATTCCTGTACACCAGTGCTGATGAACAAGGGAGTGTGCCCTATAGATAACAATTATACTGGACAAATGGTGGTTATACAGATAGGGCTGCAATTCTTGGCAGGCCTAGATTTCAAAGGCAGAGTGGATCATATTCTGACAGACTATCACCCCAAGCAATCAAAACTGCATTCAGTGGTGAAATGCCAACAGACAAGATTGAAACAGTCCTTAGTATCAAGGAGAGTTTAGCAAAGGTAATGAATAGGGAGAACACTATCAAAGATCATTGGGTGCCTGGGCACAAACATATTGAAGGTATGGAGATGGCAGATCAACAAGCAGAGGCAGCAGCACCAAATATGATTAAAAAAAAAAAAAAAAAAAAAAACGAAAAAAAAAAAAAAACGAAAAAAAAAAAAAAAAACGAAAAGAATAACAATTAGCAAAAACCAGTCACGGACAAGAAAGAAGCAGTACGGGTGTGCGGAATACAGGTAAGGAAACGTGGGAACGAAGGAACAAGTACTCAGACAGACAAAGATAATATATGTATTGCAGAAAATAGTTGAGGAAGTTGGAAAAAGGAACTGTCATGGTGATTTTGTTTGTTTGTTTGTTTGAGTTGAGGTTTAACGTCCCCGTCAACACTGTATAGGTAATTTTGGAGACGTTGCTTCCAATTTTGAGGGACTTTTACCTGACATTGAGAAGAAATGACATCTCAATCCCTGCCGCCCAATGAAACCAACAGGTTTCATAGTCATGGACGGGCCGACTCGTACCGTTTTGCCTGGGCAGGCTAAGATCCTCTAAGCGGTTTACCAGTACTCGCTTGCCGGTCGGTTTCAGCTCTGCGTAGAAGCATCATGCATCCCATCTATTTCTTCAAGCCCCACTGTCATGGTGATAAGAAGGACAGAAGGACATTCTCTGCAGTTAATCAGTTGCTCAGTGGGCACTCAATATTAAATGGTCACCTGACCAAAATTAACAAAGATATTATTCAGTAGCAAATAATTGGCGATTTCCATCTTGTAAACAGCAACATGAGTGACATCATGTTAAACTTGAAAGTCCCTGAAACCCAATTATATATAAACAAAAGTAGGGTTATCAGGGGTATGCATTATTTCTCTGATATTTGCTCTAAAACTTGGTTTGTGAGTTCTCAAATGCGAAAAGGGTGGTTTACACTGATATATGATATTTTCCTACTTTATTTTTTATCAAAAAGGGTTGTGGGTACTCGTTAAAACTGTCTGAATGAGGTGAAAATATTTAATATTCTTTTAGAATGGAGCTTAAAATTTAATCTGATACAATTGTTATGAATAAGTGACCACCACAAGTCGAGATATTTATAATAATGCACCACTGCCCCACACATCCCGGACACAATCCGAGAGTATCCCGGACAAATCAAATTCAAAAATAGACCCCTACGAGGTAAAAAAGGAAAACTATTTTTAATGATCTTTTAGAATGAAGCTTAAAATTTTATCTGATACATTTTTATTAATTCCTGACTCTCACAAGTCGAGATATTAAGGTAACTGAACAACTACCCCCAACATCCAGGACACAATCCAGGTTGTGGGTACTCATTAGAACTGCCTCAATGAGGTGCATAAAATGATTTTTTTTAAATATTCTTTTAGAATTGAGCTTAAAATTGTATCTGCTACAATTTTTATTAATAATTATCGATGAATGGCAAAAAGTGCACCGTCCTTCGGATCGGGAAGTTAACTGGAGGCCCCCTGTACAGGAAGAGTCATCTCATGTGCAGGTTAAAGACCCCTACCGTAATACCATGTAGGCTTTCAACCCTGCAACCTGGAGTGTATGTAATGTACACCTGCGAGTAATTGTCAAATGTGACCGATCGCAGTATAAGTAGAAAAAAAAGAAAGAGAAAGAAAGAAGTTAGTGATCACCACAAATCAAGATATGCACAAATACTCCAACATCCAGGACACAATCCGGGAACCAACCGGACAAATTAGCTTAAAAAACGGACCCCTAATATGGTAAAAATGAAAATTATTTTAACAATCTTTAAGAATGGAGCTTAATATTTTATTTGACTTTATTAATTTCTGACCACCCGAAGTCGAAATATTACGGATAACGAACCACTACCCCCAACATCCAGGACACACTCGGGGAATTTCCCGGACAAATGAACTTCAAAAATGGACCTGTAAACCAGAATTTCAGAATCAGAATTGTTACTGGTGTGTCACCACAAATCAAGATATGCACAAATACTCCAACATCCAGGAGTGTCATCAAATGACATTCATGCATCGTTAAAAACCATTAAAAATGAAAAACATTACTTTACAATCTTTAAGAATGGAGCTTTTTTTTTTAAATACTCTCTAATTTTATTAATTTCTAACCACCCGAAGTCGAGATATTAGGGATAACGCACCACTACCCTCATATTTCCCGGACAATTCCTGGACATTAGTGTGTATTCCTTTTCACGTTCGATTCCGTCAAGGGTTCCGGAATGTTTCGCCCCCAAACCATTTCCTCCCCTAGTCGTTTCGCCCCCAAGACGTTTCCTCCCTGGTCGTTTCGCCCCTAGTCGTTTCGCCCCCCGCCCACTTGTCGTTTCGCCCACTTTTCACTCTTAGACTACGTTTCACTTACTCGCCTCTAATAACTTATCCTTAGGTACCGGTCGGCACCGGGTCTTAAAAGTGGACACTCGGGGAGGTGTGACTAGGACTTGTTACACTAAAATTATTGAGGCTGTTTTCTTCAAAAACACCCACCGTAATAAAAATCAAAAAAGAGTTCCTTTAAGAGCAATGAAAACATTCATAAGAAAGAAGATGGGTCACACTACGTAGTTTCGGCTAATAAAGCCTCATTAGTGACCCTGTAATGATCCGGCAACGAAAGCCAGAGAGGAAACATAACCCCATTTTATATAGAGAAACCTTGAGGTTTACGAGGGTGTTCATTATTTTACTTAATTCCGTTCAAAGTCATAGGCTGTAGGTACTCGTTAGAACCGTCCCAATATGACGGCTGTAACGAGCACCCACATGTACAACCTATGTTTGCAATAAATAGCTTCACGAATACTTTGTCGGGTTTGAAAAAAAATGTTATAATAAAATTACAGTACAATTAACAAAAATAATAAGAAAAAATAAAGTAAAAACCAACATTAAATTAAACACATGAACGCGTAACTTGACTGACATTTCGTTCTTCCTGGAAAGCACGTGAAGTCGAGCGTCATGTGTAATGATGAGACCTTATACCAAAATTGCTCAAAGCTTTCTGCTCGGATGACCAAGATGGCCTCCAGAGCTAAATATAGAAAAACCTTTAAATTACTTCTTCTCCTTAACCAGTGGATAGACTTCAAAATAATTTCACAGGAATGTTTCTTGGGTGACCCGCTAGTTAAATTGTTCAAACAATTCTGCTTGGATGAAAAAAGGTGGCCACCAGAGCTAATAATAGAAAAACTTTTCAATAACTTCTCCTGCTTAACCAGTGGATGGATTTCGAATTAATTTCACAGGAATGTTCCTTGGGTGACACTCTTCCAAAATGCTCAAATGGTTATGCATGGATCAACAATATGGCCACCAGAGCTAAAATTATAAAACCCTCCTTGGGTCAACCAAAATTGCTCATACCCTCTACTCCACCATATATTACCTACAATTTCATTTGTACAGTATGGATCAGGTGAGCTTTCCAGGGCCATCATGGCCCTCTTGTTTTACTATGAATAACCGTTACCCGGTTTTCAGACAAGTCTGTGATTGTCATGTAGACTTCAGCACTGAAGAGCTTACTGCACTTTATAACTTTGGGTGGATTGATAAACATTGTACCAAAAAAAGTGTTCGATGCTTGTGTACATGGAGATGAATCTATGAAAACAATGTGACCTCCTTTCTTTTAATTCCAAAGTTGGATACATATACTAGGAGCTGCTAATCTGGAGCAATGTGTATACAGCTGAGTATACTGCACAAACGAAAAGACTGTTCATTTCATGTCATACATAATTGAGCCTTATCATCCCAACATAGCAGAAGGCACATTAAAGCTCTGGAGAAGGAGTAACGGGATTACTTCTGGTAGTAAAATATGTTATGGGTACGTGTTAGACTTGTCTTGTTGAGGCTTTCCCAACAGATACCAGAAATGCTGGGTTAAGACCAGTCTTGGTTAATAGATATGAGGAAAGTTTATCGAAATATGTAGGTTTTCCTCCTTATCTAGAGCTGTGGTGAAGTTCAGTTTCACATCAGGCTTTTGTAATAGTTTACTTAGCATTTAGTCTGAGAGACATTTGGACCTCTAAGCCCACCTTGGCATAAGCCTTACAAGGGAAAACTGATGTCCACACCAAGGCCCAGTTGTCTGATTGTCAGTATCAACCGATTTTTATTAACCTGCAGGTACAGGGGCAACGTCCACATAAGTGGGCCCCCTTCCAGGTAACAGTCTTGTTGTTTGTTACTACTCACTGTGTGTATCACTTTTGTCTTTTTATTTTGGATGGCCATTTGGCCATTTTGTGGCCATTTGGCCATTTTGTGGGAAAGTAACTGTCCTTATGGCCATCCTTTGTTTAAGTTTCCATTATGGTCTGGTCGCTTCATGTTTGTGTTTCTTTCCTTTTGGTGTCTTTGATGGGTGGAGTAAGTTAATTGTATCGATTCCTGATCTTCGTTTTACTTCTACTTTGCTGCACGCATGGCAGTTCTTACACCAGATCTCCAGGCTTGTCTATCATGAGGATCGATAGCAGAGAGCTTCCATTCTCTACAATCTCTTTCTGTCAGCTGCTTCCAGGTTATCTTGGGCCTTCCAGGCCACCGCTTTCCACCTACCTGTATATCATAGGCAGTCTTGACTGCACCGTTGGAGTATTACACATGTCCATACCGGCGGAGACTTCTCTCTTTCAGGATGAGGTCCGGGTCCTCAATGCCACTCACTGGACCTGATGGTGACAGCGTCCTGTTGCTCGACATTGCAGATCTGTCTGATCATTGCCTTGTCATTCCGCTGAAGACGTTGGAGGTTTGGCTTTGTCAATGGCCATGTCTCACTGGCATGGAGCATTGCGCTCCGCACACAAGAGCTGTACACACGTCCACGTGTCTTGAATGAGAGGTGGCGGGAAGAGAGAACTGGTAGCAACTCCTTGAATTTCTTCCGGGCTGTTTTCACACGTGATGTGGTTGAAAGGTCGCAACCACCCGCTGCTGAGAACATATCACCTAGGCAGCAAAAGGAAGCTACAACCTCCAGCTTGTCGGATCCGTCGTGGACTTCCCTCTGCGGTCTGCCATCTAAGGGTCGTAAGTTCCTTGGCACCGTGTGCACCTGTAATCAGGGTCCTCTATCAAACGCTTGAGTCCACTGCATTTCTTGTGCACCCAGAACTTACAGCCATTACAAAAGATACTGTTGCTGCCCACCCCAGTGCGACATATAGCGCATGGGAACTGGCCTGTACTCTGCAGGAGGTTCAGACCTGTACCACAGATCATGATCTTTGTCTTTCCTGCATTCACTCTCAGCCCTTTCGCCTCCATCTTTCAAAGTTTGGAGCCTCCTGACACATTCCTCAAGGGATTCAGCTATAATGACAAGGTAATCAGCATACAGGTCCTCCAGAGCAAGACAAGGCTTCAAGCACAATGATGAAAAGCAGTGGGCTGAGAACAGAGCCTTGATGAACACCCACCTTTACTTCGAATTCTTCACTGTAACCATCACCAACACGGATGCGGCTCCGAGCTTTAGCATGCATCCCTTGGACCAATCGCACAATCCACTCGTCCACTCCAAGTTTTCTTAGTGCCCACCAGATGACTTTCCGAGAAACTCGATCAAATGCCCTCTCCAGGTCTACAAAAGTCATGTAGAGTCTCCTTTTGGCCGCCAGATACTTCTCTTGCAGCTGTTGTACATCAAAAATTGCGTCTGTTGTGGCTCTTCCTGGGACAAAGCCAAACTGGGAATCGTTGCTGGACACCAACTGCCTAATGTGGCCATCCACACAATCCTCTCCAGGACTTTCATGACCTGCTCTGTCAGCTTGAGATCATGGTAGTTGCCCCGTTCCAATGCATCGCCCTTGCCCTTGTAGAAACAGACAATGAAACTCTGTTCCCAGTCAGAGGGTACATTTCCATCATGGATGATTGCAGCTGCAAGGTCGCGGATCAGAGAGGCACCCGCATCATCTGCAGCTCTTTTCATCTCCACCACTATGCCAGTTTTCGTCTGAGAGATAGCCTTCTTAACCATATTAATAGTGATTGGGATGGGCGACCATTCCACTAGTGGTTCATCAGACAGGTGGTCTGGGTCCCAGTCAAACTCAACATTGAGTAGCCTTTGGTAGTGTTCTAACCAGGCACTCTGCTTTGAGTCTTCACTCATTGACATCTCCACTGCATCATTCTTTAATGGTTTGTCACCTACAACATCGGCATTATCTCTTCTCATCTGGTTAGCAAGCCGGTATACTTCTGAGGACTTAGGGTCAATATTCTTGTAGATCTCCTTCTCAGCTTCTTGGTGAACATGGTGTACCACACGTCTGGCTATGCGTTTGGCAAATGTATCTGTTCTTTAACCATTGACTAGACAAAAATGGGTCTAGAGCTCTGAAGGAACGTTAAGTGGCTGGAAACAAATAACATTATTTTGTTTGTTTGATTTGAAGTTTAACATCCCCGTCAACACTGTAAAGGTCATTTTGGAGACGTTGCTTCCAGTTTTATGGGACTTTTACCCGACATTTAGATGAAATCCTGCTGCCCAATGAAACCAATAGCGTTTATAAGCATGATCTGGCCAACTCGCACCGCATTGCCTGGGCAGGCTCAGATCATCTAAGCGGTTTTCCAGTACTCGTGTGCGGATCAGTTTCAGCTCTGCGTGGAAGCATCATGCAGCCCATCTATTTCTACAAGCCCTGATGGGCTGGGGCTAAAATAACACTGTGGATTATCCTATCTACATCTCCAACAGATCACTATTTACCACTGTTCTGATGATCACGACAAACCCTACCTTTTGCAAACAGTATAGCTCCTGATCAGATGGCTTCTGAATAAGCCAACTGATCAAGATCTAAATGTTTGTTATTCAGTTTGTGGCCTGGACAAATTCATTATATTCTGCAATTTGTTTGGTTAATAGTCAAAATTAATTCATTCAGCAAGACAAGGGTTAATCATTATGGGCCAGAGAGTTTTACTATGACAGTTTTTCCTATAAAAAGTGTTCACTTTACATATGCATGATTGGCCATGATGTAATGCAAAGATAACTTGTGAAAAAAACTCAGGAATTTCCGCCAACAATGGCCTCAGTCATAGGCAAAGCAGTAAATATTTGTTTGCATTAAGAAGATTAATAAGGCTTCACAATATTCTTAGTATGTATCAGAAGATAGACAGTCAACAAATCATTGGAACAGCTGGTAATATCACTACTTTTGCAAGTTCCATGGTAAAGACCAACTGACTGGATAATCACAGTACCTGAAGCCATTATAGCAAACACACGAAGTGTTTGCATTACTGTAGTGAGGCTGGATTAACATACTTAGGCACCCAAATCTCGCCTGGAATCTCGTTCATATTCTCGCGATAATCCACCATCTTTACAGAGTTCATGAGAATTGTATTCACATCCAAAAATTGCTTTTCAAAACCAAAAGGAGTCCAGTCCCATTACAACAGAAACACAAAAGGCGTCGAAATAATTTTAAAAAAGCTCTTTTCGAAGACCGGTTCGTCGAACGCTGAAGTTTGATCGCGGGAAAGTTTCGAAACTACGTCACACGTCTAAATGAACTGAACGTAAAACCCAGCACCGCGCTTGGACCAACGAGTTACCGGAGCACTTACCGAAGCATTTACCGGAGCTTCTCGGTAGGGCGACAAGCGCTTTTCGTCTGACCAAGCAATTAAAACTTTTCAAAAACTATTACTCAGGGGTATAAAATTAAGCCCTGGGAATAGAAAGAGACACAATCAGCTATCTGGCTACTTGTGGATTTCTACCTTCCCAATATTTACAAAGTGATGATAAGCCCAAAATCCATAGCATAACGCTAGTGCTTCGGGAGACTTTTAAGTGTTCATGCTGCAAACTAACTGCTGCAAACTAACTGAGCCACCCTATCAAAATTTTCTTAAGTGCAGGCTAAAGTGCACACAGGACCAACAATGGAGCATCGTCATACGAAGGCTATGTGCAAAGCGGGGGTAAAGCTCATAAAAATTGTTTTGGGTTAAACGACATGTCCACCCTGGTCGGTTATTTTCTGTCATCTCCCAGAGAAAGGGACAAACGCGATAGAAGAGGTAGTAGAGGAGAAGAGAGGGATGTAAAAAGGGGAAAGGGGAAAATGAACAAAAGTGGTACAAACAGAAGAAGTAACAATGCCCCCACCCCCCCCCACCACCTTTGCCTCACAACAGAACAAATGAAAAACTTTGAAAAACAGTTTTTATGTAATTTAGGCAAGATCTCTCTTGAAGTCCCCAAGGATCCCTGAAGTGACAATATTCTGTGTGAGTGAGTGTTTGTGCTGAGAGAAGATGTCAGTCAATATACCTCAGGGAGTAGCCTCTACTGTTCGCTGTTTCCTGGTCTGACAACCTGCAAGCATGGCTGTCCACTTAGCCCAGAGATAGATCATGCCCAGCATTGGCATCTTGATGTCAATGCTGGTATGTCAATGCTGGTGAGTTTGCTGGCCAAACTATTGTATCACTTTGCGGTAATTCAGGTTCTGTCACCTCTGACAAACCGAGCTGCTCGCCGTTGCACCGTCTCGTGCTGCTGGATACTATATGGGGCACACACTTATGTGGCATAATCAAGGGTAAGTCTACTCATAGTCTCTACCATCATGCTTTAACATCTTCAGACCAGCTGGTTATCTTCTTTCCAAAAGAAATGCCAGGCTGATTTTTACCTTTTTAAAGTTGCATCAAAATGGGATTCCCATGGCATGATTCTGAAATAAATGATGCCCAGGTACTTTCGAGTTTTTAAGATTGACAGCTTATGGCTATGTATATGGAACATGTTCGGATACCAAATTTTATTGTCGCTGCCGAGAATCGAACCGGTTGTCTCTAGCACCAGAGGCAAGTGCACTAACCGCTGAGCTACCACGCTAGCACTATTGATATTTTTGATGTTGATACACTACTGTTAACTACCTAGGGGGTGTAAATATGCCGAGTTATCCCGCTACCGGTGTAAATGAGTGTGTTTGCTCAAAAGGCAGTGCCTTTATTTCATATTATAATAAATTATATTAAATAACCAGTTATATTTAATAGGACCTGTTCATAAATGTGTATAAAGTAAAACACAATAAATTTGCAATATAAGGATGCTAAATACCCATTTTCATCAATTTAGTTTGCTGGCTGTCAATACCGAATTCGCTATTTACAGCCGGCTGTCAATAGCGATCGCCTTACGACGATGCGTCGAAACGACCCACGGGCGAAACGAATCACGGGCGAAACGACTCACCCGATAAGGGCGAAACGACCCACCCCCGAAATCAGGGCGAAACGACTCAGGGCGAAACGATCCAGCGAAACGACCCACGGGCGAAACGCCCGTATTCCCGTCAAGTACACTGTGCTTGGCTTACGCAGATCGTGTGTCGTTTTATGGCCAAACAAGGACGACTAACCGACAGCGCAGAGAGAAAATCGCTGATGTTCAAGCTTCTCACCTCAATTTATGGTCTTGAAAAGTGGCTGTTTATGCCATTGTCTTCATTATTTTCATATCCTCTACATTTTGCAAATTTGAAATTTTGTATGGAGCGCTGTTGCACAATGTCATATGTTTTCGTGGCGTTGGTGCACACAATTGCCCCTGATGCACAAGGGGCAATATCAAGAATTTTGAGAGGAAAGATATACTGTTGTTGCTGTTGTAATGATTTAGCATTTTATGTCTGCTACGGTCAGGTGTGTTAGCATTACCCCACAACAGGACGTACAGTTTGAGTGCTTCTGTTGTAATTGTCGCAGGCAAAGCGATGCGAGTCGGACTGTCCATGCGGGAACAAGACAGTTCCCCGACAAGACAGTTCCCAGACACGTTTTTTGGAGACAGTTCCCCGACACATTTGAAGACAGTTCCCCGACACTTTTGAAGACAGTTCCCCGACACTATTGTTCATAGTTAAATGACATGTGACTGATAATTATAGTTGGCAATTAGTTCCCAGATACTTTTGAAGACAGTTCCCCGACACGGGTGCGTAAATTTACCGGAAAGGACCTGATTACAGGAAAGGACCGGAAAGGACCTATTTCTACCCAGTTTCCTCCCTATTTCATGATATATTTTATTGCAGGGAAGGTGGTCTAATTCATGGACTGTTCACAAATGTCCAGCCAGCAGGGAATGCCGGGCCATCGTCGGGCCGATAGCAGTACGAGGTGACAATGTCGTACCGCTATCGGCCCGACGTTGGCCAGCTGTTTTGTGCTGGCTGGGAAGGTGGTCTTATCTTATAAATGTATAGACATAAATCATGGATTGTTCAAAAATGTCTTTTACGACCACTTTTGAACAGCCCAAAGTTGGTCTTATTTTATAAATGATAATGTATAGACATAAATCATGGACTGTTCTGTTCAAAAATGTCTTTTAAGACCACTTTTGAACAGCCCAAAGGTGGTCTTATTATGGGAATCATGTCCCCAGGGGCACCAGCCCGTGGCCCCCAGGTGCACGGAGAGGCAGAAATATGAGAATGGGGCCTATATCTATGGGTTTTGTGTTCCCCCCCCCCCCCCCCCCCCCCGCACCCATGCAACCGGGGACCCCGGGCCACCGCCCCGGGAACGGCCAGTCCGCCCCAAGTGGGGGAATCATGTCCCCAGGGGCACCAGCCCGAGGCCCCCCAGGTGCACGGAGAGGCAGAAATATGAGAATGGGGCCTATATCTATGGGTTGGGCAGCATAAGCAGCACTGTTAAATTCTTAGTAAAAATAATTCGCCTGTTCGCGACGGCGCAGGCCAGAAGCACAACGCGGTCACGGTCTGATTGGGATAACCCCCACCTAGGTTGCAACCAGCCCATGCCCAAGCAAGCACGCGATCACGACCAGGCTCAATTTTTTATTTGAATGATTTGTTTAGAGAGAAACTTATATGCTACTTCAGTTGATTCTCCCGACCCAGACACACAGATGAAACTGCCTGCCAAAATCGAGAGAACCAATGAATATGAATCATTTTCCGGCACACACAGCCATAGCGACCAGTGCGCCTGAACAGGAATATATAGGTTCACAAATCCGCACACGCCAAACTACATACAAGCACTTTTGGCATATACAGATGTGCAAACCTAATGCATTCAGGATGTCCTGAACACAGTTCTGGGCATCTACATGTAATTAAAGACTGGTTATGGAACAAGGCACAGGGAACCAGATTGCCTCCCGCAGTCAGTAACCTAACGTTAGCAGCATTGGTTGGCTCTCTGATCGAAACCTAGAAACCTTAGTCCCACGCCCAGCATAATTAGATTGAGAGATTCATATTGCTTTATGATCTAGTTTAGAGAGTGGGGGAATCCTATCTCCGGACAACATCCCCTCGAGTCCCTGGGGGCAAGGATATATGGTGTTATTGGGTTAGGGCCAGGTGGTTATTGGAGGCTGTGTCTGTAATAGAAAGAAACATGCAGTATTAATGATCGCTGAATGAAAGGATTCCAGCGCTGGAAGAGAAATAAACTTGGATTAGTATTACATGGTTACTCTTTTATACTGCAGCTGTCTATATTTTATCGAATAACTCAGTGTCTTTCAAAAATGTAATGATTGCCTCAACTATCTGAGGCCTAATGTTTCGTGGGTGGGGGGGGGGGGGGGGGGGTTAAGTAGGTCTTGTTCATCAAAAGTGTTGTATCCCAATATAAACAGTGCAGCTTTTAATTCCTGTCTGGGTTCTATATTTCCTTCACAGTGAAAAAGGATATGTTTGATGTTATTTTGTTCATCTTTATCACATCTATTACATTTGATGTGGTTTTGATTAAATACACAATGGGTCCCTAGTTTACTATGGTTTAGACGCAAACGTGTGTAAACTGCGTCATGTTTTCGGTTATCGCTGTAATGGGTAGTAGTATTTTTAACCGTAGGTTCCAGTCTATGGTAGAAGCGACCTTTACTTTGTGGGTTGTCCCATAATTTTTGCCATTTTGTCATAATGGCCTGGTTAATTGCCGGGTATATTTCTGTTTTGGTTGGTAAGGTCTGATCGTTTTTACCGTTTGTCATTGCTGATTTGGCACTTGAGTCTGCCATTTCATTACCTGGGATATCTACATGGGAAGGAATCCATTCCAGGTAGATATTGTTGCCTTTGTCTTTGGCTGAGTCTAAGAGTAGAAGTATTTTGTTTATTTTATCTGGTCTTGTTTTTGGAGGGCTTGTATTGAGCTGAGGGAGTCTGTAAGTATGACTGCCTCCGGGATGTTATTATCGATGATCCATTTAATGGCATGTTCTATCGCTATCAGTTCAATAGTAAATATAGACAGGCTCGGATTGGTTTTGAGTTCGATATTCACGTTTTCATCAGGGACCGAAACTGCTGCTCCTGCTGTTTGTTTTTCAATATCTTTGCTGCCATCTGTATATATCTGTAATCTACCCCTATGTTTTTTTTTCTATATAGTTTATACTAGTTTTTTTCATAATTGTTATGTCATTTTCGCCTTTTTCCCAATAATGTCCTTGATTGTACAGGAGGGGGGGGGGGGGGGGGGGGGGGGGGGGGGGGTTGTGCTTTAAGTCACACTTGTTTCTATAATGGGGTGGTTCGATATCCTTAGGTATGTTCAGCTCAGCTATGAAGTGGAGTAATATTAGGACCATTAAATACCTAAAAATAAATGTGAGTGAATCATGTCTTGCAATGAAACAACTTGATCAGTATTCATGGACTGGCAACATGATCAGTACTCACGGATAAATTGATTGAGTACATACAATGAATGTTTTCTTGCTAAAATATGATGGGCTCCTACTTATTATTAATTTATAGATTACCACTTCAGAATAATCTTATACTAATTAATCAAAAGCAATCAGGAACAATACTGCATCATCATGGGCATAATGCAATGCAATGTAAGTCTTTTTTTTCACCAAAAGGTTATCACAAACTTTAGTAGTTATAGCTATTTAATATTTATTTAAGAATTAACTAGCAAGGAATAAAAAAGATGAAGAAAAATAATAAAAATTGGAAAAATAAGAAAATTATGGGTCCTTTCCGGTAATGAGGTCCTTTCTGGTCCTTTCCGGTAAATTTTACGCACCGCCCCGACACTATTGTTCATAGTTCTTAATGGCCTAATTGGACAATTAGGGATAAGATATATTAGTTATAATTTGGACGTTTCTTGCTATTGCAACTATATTTATGAGTTGCCTGAAATTTCCTCCTTGATTTCAAGACTGTTCGAATAATTATCATTATTGTTCGGATAACAGCGTAAGATATCTATTTCATATTCTTATACTTTAATAATATTTATTTAAAACAAAAACTTTAAACTCATCTTCATTTTTCGAATGTTTATTATATGGAAAAATGACAATAAGAAATATACTATTGCGTTTCCTAGAAGACATTTTTATTTTGTTTAAATGTGTGCATGTTCATTAACTGAACATGCTAGTTCGCTTAATTTCAAGTGTATTCCTTAAACTTATTGATAATGGTATCAAGTATAAGCTTTTATTTTACATCGGGAAACTGCCTTCAAAAATGTCTATGAACCCATAATTTAATATTTCTAAACGTCTGTCGGTGAATTGTCTTCAGAATATTGATGAACATATAATAACTATCAATTATGATAATCATCATGATCAGTCACAGGTCATTTGACTTTGAACAAAAGTGTCGGGGAACGGTCTTCAAAGGTGTCGGGGGAACTGTCTTCAAATGTGTCGGGGAACTGTCTTCAAATGTGTCGGGGAACTGTCTCCAAAAACCGTGTCGGGGAACTGTCTCGATTCCGTCCATGCTTATAAACCCTATTGGTTTCATTGGGGGCTTGAGATGTCATTTGCTTCTGGGCAAATAGTGCTGACCTACCAGTGCCCTCCCTTAACATTAGTAATGTAAAAGCACTGTAATTTTGAACGCCAGGTCGAAAATCGGAGCATGATAGCTCAGTGGTTAGTGCACTTGCCTCTGATGCTAGAGGTCCCAGGTTCGATCCCTGGCAGTGGCGATAAAATTTCGGTCTCCGAACGCGCTCCATTCTATATATCCTGCAGCACCCTCTCGCGAGGATTATGTGCAGCTGTGCGAGTCAGAAAAAGAAAA
The DNA here is from genome assembly GCA_963580285.1 of Lucinisca nassula. NCBI lineage: Eukaryota > Metazoa > Mollusca > Bivalvia > Lucinida > Lucinidae > Lucinisca > Lucinisca nassula. Next base: position 58,415 of record CAUZLF010000660.1, read on the forward strand.
GTGTGATAGAAGAAAAAGTATTAGATTTTAGGAGAATTGAAAGTAAAAACAGTGTTGGTAAAGTAGAGATTAAAAGCAGATAAAAACAATGTTTCACGGTTCATGGCATTGGATGATGGAGGGTGCATATGGTCGATCTGAAAGAATCCAGATCGGAGCACACAACACTTGAACAGCATGAGGAGGAAGGTGATTCCATTGTACCACAGCCAAGGGGAAGAAACTGTATTTATAGTAACTGGCAGTAGTAGGGATTTGAATATAGTGCATAGTATGCATGTTTTTAGTAGTTCTGATTGGATGTCGAATGTATGTAGGGAGAGCAATCTCGACAAGGCCATATACTATCTTGTAGAACAATAGGAGGTGAGCATCTGCCCACCTCTGTTCCAATGATCTCCATTCCAGGGTATTAAGCATCTGGGTCACACTACTATATGAAGAGTAGTCATGTTTGACCCATCTAGCTGCTCTTCTTTGGACTTGCTCAACCTTGTTTATATTTGACTGGGTATATGGGCTCCACACAGGGGAGGCATACTCAAGCTGGGGCCTAACAAGGGTATTATAAGCTGTTTCACGTATGCCTTGATGTTTGGTGCGTATATTCCTACTTATGAAGCCCAGGGTCCGAAAAAGACAAATGCATTAAAATTCACCTGTATTAAGCAAGCACCTGTCTTAAGCAAGCATATTTTCATTATCCCAAAGGTGCTTGCTTAACACAGGTTGGACTGTATCTCTCTGGTGATGGTCGGAGATGGTGGGATCACGATGGTCACACATCACGTGAACAAGTCCTTGAAATGAAGGCCCCTCTAAACCCCACTTCATATAGAGAAAACAGGGTTTTACGGGCGAATACCTTATTTTTCTTATTTCTGCTCCAAGACAAAGGTTGTGAGTATTGTTAGAACCGCCTCAACGAGCACCCACAACCTATGTTTTAAGCAGTTATAGGGAAAATACCACGGATTTTAATCAGAAAAGTAGCCATTTTTTGAGATGTGAAAAATACACTATGTGGTATGGGTATGCTATCGTAATGGACTTTTGCGGTGCTGTTCCTTGAGTGGTTCTCTGTTACTGTAGGCTGCTGCTTTACTGTCTTCTTAGGTGACCAGGGTCTGGTTGGAGCTGGAGTGCTCAGATCCCAGTGAAGAGTGAAGGTGACTGTTGTCACTTCAGGCACCCCATGAAGCTGGCACGACTTGAAGAAAGCCACAAGTGGCTCAGGAAGGCGATACTCTTTCATAGAGACAGACATGCTGAGAAAACGATGTGGACTGTTCAAGAGCTGAACAGAGAATGAATATACAGTGATATACCAGGTTTGCAGGAAGAAAAAGTAGAAGTAAAACAAAGATCAGGAATCGATACAATTAACTTAATCTACCCATCAAAGACACCAAAGGGAAAGAAACACAAACATTTTGCGACCAGACCATAATGGAAACCTAAACAAAGGAAGGCCATAAGGACCGTTACTTTCCCACAAAATTGCCATATGGCCATACAAAATAAAAAGACACAAGTGATACACACAGTAAGTAACAAACAGTAACATAAATAAACGCCACAGAAGAACCGCCTTGGAACGGTCAGTGGAAAGATTTCCACTGGGAGGCTTAAATCTATTTTACGTGGCCACAATCCTCGCCCTTACTTCCATCTCGATATAGACAAACAACCTGTTCAGTCCGCATGAAGGCCTCCCAACCCACCAGCGCAACATCCCCGTGAACACAAATAATCAAAGCACCACAGAGGTGAGACAACGGTGAGGACTCGACAACAAGAAACCAATGAAACGCTGGAGCAAAAGAAAACCAACAGTCAGACTCAGACGGGCCTGACCAGAGACAGAGCACCAGGCAGCAACCAACACCACCCTGAACCAGATCTCTCCAATTCTCAACAAGCCTCCATGTTGGAACCGTCATAGAATTCAAGGCCTCACCCACCGGCGTGCAACCAAAGAAGGAAGCAAAGTTGTCAACCACCATGCATGCAGTCTGCTGCACCCAATCCCCCACATCGAAGAACGACTCCACGAAATTTGGTGCCGAAGCCACTGCGGCCACACACCCCTCCAAATTTACGTACTAAGTCACCACAAAATTCGGGTTCCGATAGACCTTGTTGCAGAAGAGACCCAAGTCCAATATTGAATTTTGAAATTTAATCAGAATGGCGTCTATAAAATTTTGATAAGGCTTTGCGTAGTTTATGGTACCGATAAACCTGATTAAGAAGTTTAGCCGTGAATAATTTGTTACATGACAAAACACTCTAGGTAATCGAATTAATTGCGAAATATAAACGCCATAGGATGGCGCACGAGGAACATCACCATCCAAAAAAAGGAAAATTTACAATCTCAAAATCAAAGTCATCGCGTTTATCATAAATTTTGCACGAAACAAACCCATCTACAATAGATAGATGTAAATAAAAAAACGGGGCCTTGGTATCAGAAGAATTTGCTTTATTTAACTGAAAATCTGGGAGGTAAATCTGACTGATCAAACCATCGAAGTAGGTATTATCAATATTTAATAAATCATCTAAATATCTAGAAGTGGAGCTAAAAGACCCAACAACTCCAGACTGGTTACCAATGGAAAGCAACAACATGAAGTCTCTCACAACAATACAAGAACAGATCAGCCACAAGAGGTGCGCAATTCGTACCAATCAGAATACCCACAGTCCGTCCAAACAACTTAGTACCGAATCCAATATAAATATTGCCAAGTAGAAAGGCGAGGGCGCCACACACTTTCCGACATGACCAGAGTGTACAACTCTCATGCTCTTTAGAAGTGAAAAATGCATTTCTGACATTACATGCAAGACAGAGAGAATCCTCCCCGCGAAAAGCCCACCCAATTAAATCACCAAGCTTTTCTTTTATAAGATTATGACGAAGTGTAGTGTAAAGAGTGGAAAAATCGTAAGTAGACAGACTTGAAGCACGAAAATGTCTGGATTTCATTTTATTTAAAACCTCATTCTAATTTTTTATAGACCAAAACAGATTTCTTCCTGATCTTTCAAAGACTTTATCACAATATTTAATCACATGCGCCCCAACAGCAGCAAGACAGGATGTTAATACATGTAATTTAGAAAGTTCAGCGGCAGTGCAAGAGCTAGAATTTGCAATAAACCGTGCCCCGCAAGGTCTTTTATGAAGTTTTGGTAACCAGGATAGCGTAGGAAGCTTGTCTTGGCCTTTGGTAACACACACAGCAAACTTGGTGGCTGAATGACGATTAAGTTCACCCACTAGAGCTCTCTCTTCAGCTAAAGGCTGAAGTTCATAGGCCTTAGAACCACCAAACTCCCGCCCAAGCGTGTCAACACAGTGGAGCCGCCACACAACGACAACGCTGCTTGGGCCTTGTCTGCAGGGGCCAAAACAAACCCCCTATGAAACTCTCGAATACCTAGTTTAAGATGACGTAAGAAGAAAGCCTACACAGTAATCATGTAATTACGGTAGAGGTCATTAACCTGCACAGGGTATGACTCTCTCTGTACAGTGGGCCTCCAGTTAACGTCCCAATCCGAAGTACGGTGTGCTTTTTGACATTCATCCCTGCAAATGATGCCAATGGAGTGTGTTCAGACACCAAAATAATCACCGCCACAGGGGATAGAACGGGGGACCTCTAGCATCAGAGGCAAGTAGGGCTGGCAAATCGGAGCTGATAAGATAATCAATTATCATTCCTGTCATGCCATTGCGATCGATAATCGATTAGTAATCGCTAATTTTTTTGTCATAATTTTACCTGTCTGAGCATGTCTCTTACCATATGTTGTACTTTACTATATGTATATTTGAACAGACAGGCCTGAGCAAACAGTGTAGACCCAGATGAGACGCCGCAGAATGCGGCGTCTCATCAAGGTCTGCACTGTTTGCCACTCATCCAACTATTTTAAGTATAACCTTGGTTACCGGTAGTAAATTGCACCTGTCAAGTAATCGATTACAAGCAAATCAGAAATTATAATCATTTTTCTGGAATTTATCGATCGATTAATCGATTATGCAATTAATCCTGTCAGCCTTAGAGGCAAGTGCACTAACCACTGAGCTATCATGCTTAACCAATATGCAGGAAACCCTTAAAGGGGTACCTTGGCAAACAGTGCAGGTCCTGATCAGACAGCACAGAAGGCACCCCTTAAAGGAAGAGTCCATTAGGATACAATGGGTTTATCCGGGTCTTCTGTATGGAGCAATGGCTCACAGAATGTCAAGATTTGGTCAAAAATTATCTGATGTAGTTAACCCTTCTCTTGCTGAATATTCAGTTTAGCCACACCCATTTCTGACTTTGAACCAATCAAATTGCTTGAAGTAATTTATTGCCACAAATTCATAAACTGAATGCCAAACAGTGTAGATCCTGATCAGATGGCTTCTTCAGAAGCCATCTGATCTGGATCTACACTGTTTGCAAAGATAGGGGTTGTCGTGAACAGCAAGAGAAGGGCTAAGATGTGAATTTCGCTTTATATCCGAGATTGTTGTTTGATTTGAGGTTTAACATCCCCGTCAACACTATTCAGGTCATTTAGGAGATGTTGCTTCCAATTTTGTGGTGCTTTTACCCGAAATTGAGATATGAATTGAAAGGACATGTCAGTCCATGCCACCCAATGAAACCAATAGGGTTTATGAGCATGGATGGGCTGACCCAAAACCCCTTTGCCTGGGCAGGTTTAGACCTTCTAAGCGGTTCACGAGTACTTGTGTGTTGTCGGTTTCGGCTCTGCATAGAAGCATCATGCAGTTTAATCTATTTCTCTAAGCCTGGATGGGCAGGGGGCCATTTCGCTTTTATACTCCAATCAGGCATTCTATTAACCTAATAAAGGGGGTTGAATAACTGCACGCTATAATCGGTATTTGCAAAACCTGCTCACATTTTTTCAGCAAAAATATTAGTATATTTGCCAGATTAAATGATGAAATTTTTAACGATAAGTTAAACTTAACAACATCATTAGTTTTTAACAACTGGACTCTGATGGATTTAGTTCACTTTTGATGTGATGATAAATATGACTGCAATGTTTTTATTCAGCAGATCTCAACAAACAAGCTGTCAGAAATGGAGAAAGTTGATGATTAGATTATTTGCCACATCTTTTTGTTTATTTTTCTGATTTTAGGTCCACATACATGGTGCAGGCATGTTTATTTGCTTAGGACCACCTTGAGATTATGCCATGAAAGGTCTGCTCAGCCAGTTGTTCAGAATCTGCTAGAAGATGTTCCTTATGACCAGTCAACAAGATCTGTCCAATCAGCCATCAAGAACCAGCAAGATGGTGTGCCTTGCGGCCATTCAGAGAGACTTACTCAGAGTATGTTCAAAATCTCATACATGCCGGATTTGCTGTAATAAGAGAACGGGATGGGCTGGCCTTGGTAGCTCAGTCGGATGCTCGTCTGACTGATGATCCGGAGGACGCAGGTTTGATACTTGTCAGGTCGGCAACATTCTTTCGTGGAGATTGATCATGAAATCGTTCTCTCCCTTCCACTGATTCAAGAAGGGCAGTTGTCAGTTTTTGGCGAAAGAATGTGCACTGTACTGGATAACCGCCTACGTATAAGCCTGCCCAGGAAAAGTGTGGATAGGTAAACTGACCGGCTCATAAACGACCTAGATAGTGTTGACTGGGCCATTAAACCCAAATACAAACAAACAAACGAGAACAGGATAGGCCCCCACCCATATGGGCTTGAAGTAATAGATAGAGCTGTATTGTGCTACCATGCAGAGATAAAACTGATTGCACATGAATAAGTTGGTAAAGGTCTAAGCCTGCCCAGGCAAAGTGGAGCAATATCTGATACTCAGGGGCCAGTTGTTCAAAGCTAACGACATCAAAAGTTAACATATCATTAAAACTTTGATCATTTAATATGGCAAATATACTATTATTTTTGCTTAAAAAATGTGAGCAGTAAAAGCTGCTCTCATTTTTTTTTTCAGCAAAAATAACACTATATTAAATATTATACTTGCTAGAACAGTTAACAATTTGATCACTAAGAAGCTTGGTAAGCTATTGATGCACTGAACGACTAGCCCCTGGTACTTTTGCCATATTTAAATAATGATCAAAGTTTTAAGGATATGTTAACCAATGAGATTGTTAGTTTGGAACAACTGGCCCTGGGTATGCAAAATCTAAAAGTCACATTATAGTTACGACATGCAGATATTTTCTATTTATGGGTCTATTAATTTGACCCTTGACCTGCTGAATATTTATATATGCCACACCCACTACTGATTATCAACCAATCAGATTACTTGGGGCAAATTATTGCAACAAATTTATTAGCTGAATGACAAACAATGAAGGTCCTGATCAGATGGCTTCTTCAGAAGCCATCTGATCAGGATCTTCATTGTTTGAAAGATAAAGCAGGACAAGGGTTAATTTTTGCTTCTAATATTTTTATTGATGAAACCATTGAGATAGTGAAAACACTAGGGGTGTAACGATGCATCGATAGTTCGATGCATCACGATAGGGACTGCCTCGATAGCAATGCATCGATAGTACTTTGGACTATCAATAACTATCGCCGATAGTTCATTCAACTATCGATAGTTTTGATAGTTTTTTTTTTCATGAATAGGCTTCGAAAATATACCTGTACTGCTGTGTAATAATGCAAGTATTTTTGCTTAGGATATCCATGCAGCAGTAATCAGGACAGACTGATAAGCCTTCACAAATGTGCATGATGATCTGAGTCTTCGCTGGTCGCATGTGTACCATAGTTTTTTGCCATGTGGTGAATTTCTCGTGGCTATGAATTTCCCGCCGTCATTTTTGCACGTGCAGTTGAGGCAGTATGAAATTTTCCTGCGTTTTTCAATAACAAAATGTCAATGATAGTTTGCTAACACGGTTGTTGCATGTAACTTTTTAAAAACATGACAGTGAAACCTGTGCGACATGTGAAGGCTTAGATCAGCCTGCACAGTCATATATATATGTTTGCTGTTTGTATTAGCCTTCCGTAGTATGGCTTCTGGAACAAACATCATTTCCCTGTTGAGTTTTGAAGACATTTGCAAGATGCCCAGGCTGATCTTGTGTATGAAGAAATGTTTGTTTTTGCTGTGTGTTGACTCATTCACATAGGTAAATGTATGATAAAAGACGGTAAAATGCAGTTTAATTTGTTGTATATGTGACTCTTTTTGCGTCCGACAAACACAATAGCTAATGAGTATTAGGATGAGACTGTTAAACCGCCCTTTTGTGGTCTAACTAGAAATGCTTTTCGAGAAATGCACAGAATGCGTATGCGTGACCATACGTAGTACTGGTAAACCGCTTAGAGGATCTAAGCCTGTCCAGGAACTGGGGTGCAAGGTGGACCGTCCGTGCTAATAAACCCTATTGGTTTCATTGGGCGAAAGGGCTTGAGATGTCATTTCATCTCAATGTCGGGTAAAAGTCCCACAAATTTGGAAGCAACGTCTCCAAAATGACCTTTACAGTGTTGACGGGGGCAATAAACCTCAAATCAAACAAACAAACAAGTAATTGACACCTGGCCAATCTTGAGCTGAAATTGTTTTAATGGTAATTGGTAACGGGCATCGTTAACAAAATAATCCTGTACGTTGTTTTTAAGGGACTTTAATCAAAGGCTAAAGATATTAGATCCATAGTTCGCAGAAATTTGGGATTTTTGGGAAATTGAAAGTAGACAATTTTCAGAGAATTTAAAAGACATTTGAAAGCGAAAGTAGAAAATGAAAATGCAGTACAAAAGTGACCAGAAACATGTGGTTTGCCTGAACAGACTTCAGCATTCTGATCTAGGTCTTTGCTGGCTACTCCTGTGAGCCATTTCTGTCCCACTTTTTGGTGGTACAATTGTTAGTCAGTTAGAAAATTATTGTTTTACAATTGGTTCAGAATGTAAAGCAAAAAAAAACACATTCAAGTTCATGTTTTTTTTATTATTGTTCTGTTTTATTCTCAAGGGTTTGTTTAAGAGGAATGAATTTCATTTTTGTGGATTTTATTGATGTGTTTACACATCGATAAAAGCCACAAAAATGATAATTCATTCCTTATAATTCCAACTTTCTCATCCAAACGTAACAAATGTCACAAAAATGGAATGCTTTTGAAGAATTCTATTGAAAGGGTAAGAATGCAGTCACCAATGGCCACGGCGGAATGATTATTCAATTGGAAGCTGCCATCTTTGAAAGAAACCCAAGCGAAAAAAATCTTTAAATTCAGTTTATTTGTCTTCTAACATTTAGGGTTTCAATAGTATTCCATCTTTTAATCAAAAGCTGTTCACATTGCATCATAACCAATGAGGTAAAGCACGGGTTCTAAACATGCACTTTGACATCACATTATATTACTTACTCGCAATGTGAAACAGATCTCAGATTCTTGCGCATGGAATTTATCTAAGTATAAAACTTTTATTTTAACCAATCAAATCGCTTGAAATGCACAAAATAATGCAGAATTGGTATTATAGCAGAATGATCAATGAGATTCTCTTTGCTTATCATTTTTAATGCTTATGCAGTAAGTCTGTGTCTAATGTCTGCAAGTAAAATGTGATCAAACATTACTAGCGAACTAAAACTTCAAAATATTTCCGAAAAATATGGATCTCGAAAATTCGAACTGCTGATAATTTAAAGAAAATCTGGAAGTCCCTGTCACTTCGAATTATTGAGGTTTGACTGTATTTTAAGGGGAATGGGAATACCTGGCAAATTTTTCAGCCATTTTTCAAAGGGAGACAACTTTCGGGACATCTGTTCACTTTTCTATAAACCATGTCCCACTGAAAAAGGGATCTGCTCTTAAAGGAAAGAATTTGCTCCTCAGGAGCAAATTCTTTCCTTTCAGAGTTGACCCCTATTGACATGGGAGACAAAAATACTTTTGCTGGAGTTGCCTCCCCTGAAGGTGTTCCTATTCCCCTTAATATGCATGTTTTGTGAACACTTCTTCATTGACCAAATAAAATGGGCTAAGGTTGTACATACAAATTGCTTAACCCATTGCATGCGGGAAACCCCTAAATGGGTACCTTGGCAAACAGTGCAGGCCCAGATCAGGGCCTTGCACTATTTGCTAACAGAATTTTACGTCAAAAAGTAGGATTGAAAAGGAAAAAATAGGCCTGAAACGCCTTATATGACGAATGGACTTGTCTAACATAAAGCAGCCAGCCTCGGTAGCTCAATCGGATGCAAGTCTGACTGGTGATCAGGAAGACACGGGTTCACTACCTGCTGGGGTCGGCAACATTCTTTAGTTGAGATTGATCATGAAATCTTTTCTACAGTCATTCACTCCCTTCCGCTGTTACAATAAGCCTACCCAGGAAAAGTGTATATAGGTAAACTGACCGGCTCAAAAAATGACCTAAATAATGTTGACTGGGGGGTTAAACTCCAATGCAAACAAACAAATCTAATCTAAAGCAATTGAAGAGTCCACTAGCATACAATGGATTAATATACCTATATTAGCTTTTTTTTTCAGTGACAAATGATGGTAATGGGGATAGCTATCAACCAGATGTTACCAGGGCAGTTGGAAAGTTTCAAGGTATATGTATTCCATTGTAAAATTCTGACAGACATTCATTTGTATTTGTAGACCAGGCTGGTCCTTCTACCATTATGTCAACACATTTGAGTCTTACATATCTCTCAGAAGGACATTTTTCTGATGAACATTTGTGAAATTTTTAGCTCACCAGAGCTGAAGGCTCCGGGGGAGCTTATAGTATAGGCATTGGTCCGTAGTCGTCGTCTGTGTCTGCGTCGTCAACATTTTCAAACAACATCTCCTCTGAAACTACTTGGCCAATTGAAACCAAATTACATGTGGGGCCTCTTTGAGAAGGGGGAACGAAAGTTTGTTCGTGAGGACTTGGTCACATGACCAATATGGCCGCCATGCCCATATATGGTAAAAACCTAAGAAAATCTTCTTCTCAAGAACCGAACAGCCGTTGATCTTGAAACTTGGTATGCAGCATCGGGGACTCGGGGCCCTACCAAGTTTTTTCAAATGATGACCTTTGGTTGACCTTGACCTGTTTTACATCAAGGTCAAATTTGGTCACTTAGACATTTGTTTGGAAAAATGGCAAAACAGTGGATTTTTCTGATTGTATATTAGCTAGTGGCATCAGAAATGGTATTTGCAATCAGCTGAATGGAGGTTTATCAGTTTCAGAGGTCAAGGTCATTTACCGACCTTTGTCCAGGATGGCTCAGATTCAGTATTTTTATCTTCTTCTTCACTTAAACTACTTGGCCAATTGAAACCAAATTACATGTGGAGCCTCTATGGGATGAGGGAACAAAAGTTTGTTAGTGAGGACTGGGTCACATGACCAATATGGCCGCCATGCCCATATATGATAAAAACCTTTAAAAATCTTTTTCTCAAGAACCGAATGGCCGATGATCTTGAAACTTGGTATGCAGCATCAGGGACTCTGGCCCTACCAAATTTGTTCAAATGATGACCTTTGGTTGACCTTGACCTGTTTTACGTCAAGGTCAAATTTGGTCACTTAGATATTTTTATGGAAAATGGCAAAACAGTGGATTTTTCTGATTGTATATTAGCTAGTGGCATCAGAAATGGTATTAACAATCGGCTGAATGGAAGTTTGTCAGTACCAAAGGTCACGGTCATTTACCGACCTTTGTCCAGGACGGCTCAGATTCAGTTTTTTTATCTTCTTCACTTAAACTACTTGGCCAATAGAAACCAAATTACACCTGGAGCCTCTACAGAATGAGGGAACGAAAGTTTGTTCATGAGGACTGGGTCACATGACCAATATGGCCGCCATGCCCATATATGGTAAAAACCTTTAAAAATCTTCTTCTCAAGAACCGAATGGCCGATGATCTTGAAACTTGGTATGCAGCATCAGGGACTCTGGCCCTACCAAGTTTGTTCAAATGATGACCTTTGGTTGACCTTGGCCTGTTTTACGTCAGGTCAAATTTGGTCACTTAGACATTTGTATGGAAAAATGGCAAAACAGTGGATCTTTCTGATTGTATATTAGCTAGAGGCATCAGAAAGGGTATTTACAATCAGCTGAATGGAAGTTTGTCAGTTCCAAATGTCAAGGTCATTTACCAACCTTTGTCCAGGACGGCTCAGATTCAGTATTTTTATTTTCTTCTTCACTTAAACTACTTGGCCAATTGAAACCAAATTACATGTGGAGCCTCTATGGAATGGGGGAACAAAAGTTTGTTAGTGAGGACTTGGTCACATGACCAATATGGCCGCCATGCCTATATATGGTAAAAACCTTTAAAAATCTTCTTCTCAAGAACCGAATGGCCGATGATATTGAAACTTGGTATGCAGCATCAGGGACTCTGGCCCTACCAAATTTGTTCAAATGATGACCTTTGGTTGACCTTGACCTGTTTTACGTCAAGGTCAAATTTGGTCACTTAGATATTTTTATGAAAAATGGCAAAACAGTGGATTTTTCTGATTGTATATTAGCTAGTGGCATCAGAAATGGTATTTACAATCAGCTGAATGGAAGTTTGTCAGTACCAAAGGTCACAGTCATTTACCGACCTTTGTCCAGGACGGCTCAGATTCAGTATTTTTATCTTCTTCACTTAAACTACTTGGCCAATAGAAACCAAATTACACGTGGAGCCTCTACAGAATGAGGGAATGAAAGTTTGTTCATGAGGACTGGGTCACATGACCAATATGGCCGCCATGCCCATATATGGTAAAAACCTTTAAAAATCTTCTTCTCAAGAACCGAATGGCCGATGATCTTGAAACTTGGTATGCAGCATCAGGGACTCTGGCCCTACCAAGTTTGTTCAAATGATGACCTTTGGTTGACCTTGGCCTGTTTTACGTCAAGGTCAAATTTGGTCACTTAGACATTTGTATGGAAAAATGGCAAAACAGTGGATTTTTCTGATTGTATATTAGCTAGAGGCATCAGAAAGGGTATTTACAATCAGCTGAATGGAAGTTTGTCAGTTCCAAATGTCAAGGTCATTTACCAACCTTTGTCCAGGACGGCTCAGATTCAGTATTTTTATTTTCTTCTTCACTTAAACTACTTGGCCAATTGAAACCAAATTACATGTGGAGCCTCTATGGAACGGGGGAACAAAAGTTTTTTTCGTGTGGATTGGGTCACATGACCAATATGGGCCGCCATGCCCATATATGGTAAAATCCTTTAAAAATCTTCTCAAGAACCGAATGGCCAATGATCTTGAAACTTGGTATGCAGCATCAGGGACTCTGGGTCTACCAAGTTTGTTCAAATGATGACCTTTGGTTGACCTTGACCTGTTTTATGTCAAAGTCAAATTTGGTCACATAGACATTTGTATGGAAAAATGTAAGAGTAGTGGATATTTCTGATTGCCTGGTAGGCTGTGACATCAAAAATGATATATGCAGTTAGCTGAATGGAAGTTTATTAATTCCAAAGGTCAAGGTCATTACTGACCTTTGTCTTGGAGGGCTCAGATTCAGTATTTTATCTTCTTTTCCAGTAAAAGAGCTGTGCTGATTGAAACCAAATTACATGAAAAGCCTCTATAGGGGTGAGGCAATTAAACATTATTCGTGGTATTGTTGTAACATGACCAAGATGGGCACCTTGCCTGAATATGGTATAAACCACATGACCTCTGGTGAGTTTAGTGGCCTATGGGCCTCTTAGTCTTATTTATTCTCCAAACACAGGTTGTGGGTTCTTCTTGAGTAGGTTCTAATGAGTACCCACTACCTATGTCTTGGAGCAGAAACAAGAAAAGCACTGTATACTCATATAAACACCAGTTTTCTCAGTATACAAGAAAAGTACTGTCTACTCCTATAAACCCAAGTTTTCTCTAAATAAAGTGGGATTTACAGGGTTGCTCATAACATGGGGCTGTTGACATGATTGCTGCAGTATTTTCCACTCACAATTTTATGAAATAAAACAAGCCTATATAATTTTGACCCCCTTGAACCCCACTTTTATATAGTAAAACTGGGGTTTACAAGAGTTAACCTTAGTTTCTTACCTGCTCTAAAATATAGATTGTGAGTACTCATTAGAACCGCCTCAATGAGGCGGTTCTAACGAGTACCCATAATATATATTTTGACCAGAAATAAGAAAATTATTACAATATTTCATCTTAAAGTTTTTCAGCGGTAAAGTTTACAATGTATTTGTATAGGCGTGTTTTCGTAATGAGATTAACAGTCTATTACATGTATCTAACCAGATGAAAATCAAGGCACTGTTTATCAAAGCTGAGGAATGCCATAACTGTGTAATCACTAATGAGGATGATTTGGTTTGGTTTTAGAGTCTGTCAACACTTTAGGTCATGTCAAGCTGGGGCTTACGATGTCTTTAGTTAACTAACATATCGTTAAAATCGTTAAAATTTTGATAATATTTTTGCTGAAAAAACTTGAGCAGCTTTTGCAAATGCAAAAGCTGCTCACATTTTTTCAGTAAAAAACCAAAATTTGAGATATTGTACTTGCTAGAAAAGTTAACAATTTGACCAACTAACATGCTCGGTAAGCTAACAGGGCTTTGAACAACTGGCCCCTGATCAGTTTACCTAACCACACTTTCTTGAGCAGGTAATTAATAAGCGTATAACCAGTACGGTGCACATTCTTTCACTGCTTATGTATCAGTCTGCCCAGGAAAAGACCGGTTAGTAAACTGACCGGCTCGATAGCATTGACTGGGCTGCAATTCTAATGAGTACACACAACATACATTTACAAGGTAAAAGCAGAAAATCTCCCTAAATTAACCCTATATTCATATTGTATTTGGAGGAATTCCCTGTGGACTCAAGAACGGGTCTGACTCAGCCATGGTAAACGAGCTATTGGTGTTCGAGCCATTAAAGTTCTACTGTAATTGAAAGTATGAGTAATTGGCTGATTTGTTTGTTTGATTTGAGGTTTAACATCCCCGTCAACACTGTAAAGGTCATTTCGGAGACATTGCTTCCAACTTTGTGGGACTTCTACCCGACGTTGAGATGAAATGACATCTCAAGCCCTGTCGCCCAATGAAACCAATAGGGTTTATTAGCATGGACGGTCCGCCCCGCACCGCAGTTCCTGGATAGGCTTAGATCCTCTAAGCGGTGTACCAGTACTAGTGTGCGGGCCGGATTCAGCTCTGCGTGGAAGCATCATGCAGCCCATATATTTCTTCAAGCCCCTATGGGCGGGGGCTGTAACACTTAACATCCAAGATTACTCCCCTTTGTTAGCTCACCTGAGCCAAAGGCTCATTGGTGAGCTGATAGTATGGCCAGGCAAAAATTCTCTGTGTGTGTGTGTGTGTGTGTGTTCACATTTTCAAACGTCTTCTCCTCCGGAACCGCTGGGCCGATTGTAGTCAAATTTCATGTGGAGGCTCCATGGGGTGGGGGAACGAAAGTTTGCATTTTAGGTCTAGGTCACATGACCAAGATGGCCGCCATGCCCATATATGGTAAAAACCCTTCGAAAATCTTCTCCTCCGGAACCACTGGGCCGATTTGCATGAAACTTGGCATGTAGCACCTGGGACATGGGCCCATCATAAATTGCATAAATGGTGTCCCTGGGATGACCTTGACCTATTTTACGCCAAGGTTAAATTTGGTAACATGGGCATTTGTATGGGAAAAAGTAGAAATGTCTGATATCTTGCAAACTGTTACAAATAATGCCACTAAACCATATATATTCTTATTCCTTATGATGAGGCGCATTTAGTGACGTGGATTTTGGAACCCTGGGCCCCCCCGGGGGGGCATGCCCCACCCCTTTTTTGGCACAAAATGCTTAATATCTCCAAAACAGCTAAGATCCCGGCCCATAAACCATATATATTCTTGTTCCTTATGATAAGGCGCATTCAGTGACATGGACCTTTGGACCTTTGGGTACCGGGGTTCCCCGGGGGGGGGGGGGGGGGGGCATGCCCCACCCCTATTTTGCACAAAATGCTTAATATCTCGGAAACGGTTAAGATCCCGACCCACAAACCATATATACTCTTGTTCCTTATGATGAGGCCCATTCAGTGACATGGACTTTTGGACCATGGGGTACCAGGAGTCCGGGGGGGGGGGGGGCATGCCCCACCCCTTTTTTTTGCACAAAATGCTTAATATCTCGGAAACGGTTAAGATCTCTATCCATGAACCATATATATTCTTGTTCCTGATCATAAGGCGCATTAAGTGACATGAACCTTTGGACCCGGGGGTCCCAGGGGGGCATGCCCCACCCCCTTTTTTGCATTAAATGCTTAATATCTCGGAAACGGTTAAGGTCCCCACCCATAAACCATATATACTCTTGTTCTTTATGATGAGGCGCATTCAGTGACATGGACCTTTGGACCCTGGGGTACCAGGGGTCCGTGGGGGGGGGGGGCATGCCCCTCCCCCTTTTTTGCTCAAAATGCTTAATATCTCGGAAAAGGTTAAGATCCCCACCCACAAACCATATATATTCTTGTTCCTTATGATAAGGCGCATTCAGTGACATGGACCTTTGGACCCGGGGGGTCCCTGGGTGAGGGAGGGGGGCATGCCTAACCCCCTTTTTTCCACAAAATGCTTAATACCTCGGAAACGGTTAAGATCCCCACCCATAAACCATATATATTCTTGTCGCATTCAGTGTAATGGACCGTTGGACCTACGGTTCCAGTGGGGGGGGGGGGGCTGGGGGCCAACTCCCTTTATTGCATTGAATGCTTAATATCTCGGAAACAGTTGAGATCCCCACCCAGTTACACAGACCTTCGGTCCCTCTTGGCCAAAGATCACATATTAAAGTCTTTGAGGACTTCCTCAGAAAAGTCAGGTGAGCGATTCAGGACCAATGGTCCTCTGGT